>JASANF010012342.1:0-16220 GCA_030248245.1 Trissonchulus sp. WLG1_4 | reverse complement strand
CCTTTTGTAGATCCCAGCCACTGAGCGCATACTGATGATAAATGATGAGATTATTGGATATTAAAGTTATTTTTGTTTATATGTCGTCGCTTTGTTTAAGGTTTTGTGACCAGTATAGGTTTAGTTAAATTAACACAAATTAAAATTGCAAATTTCCATTTGGTTCATTCCACATTCGTTACTCTCTAACAGCGCGGTGCCTGCGTTCTACATTAGCAACCCGCTAGCTTATAACAGATTGGTTTATTTACAGACATAAACGGTAGCAACTGGTTATGGCAGTGTACTGTAACACTGAATCGAGTTACCTAGCCTGCAACTTTTTTTATACTGTTTCTACTGACAGTTGAAGACATAATTTAATAATGATATGATGATTTAATATATAGCCTATGGCATTTTTGGTACCATTTCTGATGTTGGTTGATGCCAGTAGCCAATTCTAGAATGACTTTGTTCAGGCATGAATTGTGTCACTCATTACTATTAAAGAGTCCATAATAGGAAGAGTATGACGCTCTTCACTATCCTAACTAATTGGCCGGAAAGAGTCTCCGTCAGAAATAGCCCTTGTACGCCTTGATTAGAGGAGGGGTTCGGGGTCCCCCCTCAAATCAAGGAAGTGTCTTGATTTCAGCGGGGGGGCATCCCCCTGGTTTCAGCACACTACCAGCCCAAACTCGGTGGTGTCTTGATTTCAGTGGGGACCCAGCTCGTTTTAGCACGTTACCAGCTCACCACAGATCCCATGCTGGTGGTCTGCTGAAACGAGGCGGGGTACCTACCCCCTCAAATCAAGACACTTTCCTGATTTGAAGGGGGTCCCCCTCTGGAATCAAGTGTCTTGATTCGAGGGGTGTACCCCCCCCCCCCCTGAAATCCTGAAATCAAGGCGTAAAAGGGCTATTTCGGCCGGAGCATGGTTCCGGCCAGGCCATTAGCTAGGATAGGGAAGAGTGTCATACTTTTCCTTATGATGTACTCTTGCTACTACATATTTATATTACTGTATACAACTCATTTTATTCAAACAAGAATACCATAACCACTGTATAGTTAACCAGAAGCTGAAATAAATAGGTGGTACATACACGAACTGTGTTTATAATGTGTGTGTGTGTGTGTGTGTGTGTATGGTGTGGGGGTGTGTGTGTGTGTGTGTGTGTGTGTGTAATTTGTATTTCACAGATTACTTAGACAACAAAAGCATGATGACAGCATAAATTAGTAGTAAAGCATAATTATACAGTTTCATCACTACACTGCAGGAAAAAGTGTCATGGCAGAAGCAGGCTGGATTAAGCATATGGAACCGCAGGAGTCACCACAAGACTATTAAGAGGTTCGATTCTCCTAGTCAGAATTTAAAAATTCTTTTACGTCAGCGTTCGCCATGCAATGCGCCACGAAATGCGCATGTAAAATGGCCTTTATAGACTTAATACAGAACCATCCTCCAGCCATTAAGGTGACTCCTCGCATACATGATAAGAACATACGACTAAAATTTGACAAACAATAGATGCGCCACTTATTTATTTTAGTGGCATGACTTCTGCGACTACTTGCTGTACTCTTGATAGTCCAAATCTATTTTTTTCATAATGAAATCACATGTTTCATTTTCTGAAGTGGCGCAGCTATTTTTAGTCAGACTTTAGTTATTTGAATTTGCTGAACAAATTGGACAGAAAATTTTTGCCAGCTCCCTGGGCGGCGGCAGAAGTCAGCTGACCAAAGTCCAGCCCAGAGGATCCGAACCGAGACTGGGAATTGGTGGCCAAATTGGTCAGGGTGCTGAGCATTCCCGTAAAATCCTTTCCTTTGCTCACTTTTTCTGGCTTGAACAAATCCGTTTCCGGAACGCCTCCGCTCGATTTGGCGAAATTTAAAAATTGAGACAGATTACCAAGCATTTGTCCTTTATCTTTGGGCGAGTCAGTGAAGTTGCCGATCGCTCCAGGCTGTAGCATATTTCCAAGTTTGCACAATAGCGAGCCGTCTTTTAGCAAATTCATAAAACCGCCCGAACTGAGTTCTCCATTTTTGGCCCCCGGAATCGAACCCCCGCCCCCCACTTTGTTCATGATCCATTCCATGATTAAGTAGGCTACCTTCTTCAGTCCTCCGGAACCCTGACTTTTAATCCAATTCATCATACCTCCGCCGCCTTCAGCCATAGTATGTAAAGATTCAGACAACAAGATGAAAAATCTGTAAATAATAAAAGCATAAAAGCACTCTGATTGAGTGTGCGTTTTCAAAATTAGAACCATTATCAAAATTATTCGGTACCTAATTGACCTTGCAAAAACAGTAAAAAAACAGTCCAGTAAGAAGAGACATTCGGTTTACACTTGTCTGTGAAGATACGAGAGTACAAGTACATACGACTAGTGTGAACAAGGCTTAGGGCCTTATTCAAAATTGGATTTAACGGATTAGATTTAAATTAATTTTGCTATAGCGCAGCACAAAATGAAAATAGCCAGCTGAAATGTTGACGTGCAGTACTGTGCAAAAAAAAGTTCCCTGTTCGTCGGCCTACGACGAGCTTCGTCGTTCGCGAAAAGTGACGAACGGTGGCCGGAAAGTGACGAACAAAAAATTTTTCAAAAAGTGCTCCAAAACACATTTTCAATGTAAAAAAGTGAAAAATTGATAATTTTTTGTTCGTCACTTTCCGGCCACCGTTCGTCATTTTTTCGCTAACGACGAAGCTCGTCGTACGCCGACGAACAGGGAATTTTTTGCACAGTACTGTACATGGCTCACATATAGTACCTCGGTGTGTTCCAAGTTTCAATAACTTACGGTTAACTGACGCTGCGTTATCAACGAAATAAATTTAAGTCTAATCCGGTAAATCCAATTTTAGATAAGACCTTTAGAAACCCGGTTCATGCTTCTCCTTAAGGACATAAGGACGGAAATAAGAATGAACTTTGGTAATTTGCTGCTGTGAACAATTTCTAAGCTGGAATTGACTACATTTTTTGCTGATGCGGAAAACAGCTAGGTATGTACCTGTTCTGTAGTTACTGCAACGGTACAGTAATTGTTGGTGTAATTGCTTAAAAAGTACAGGGCATTTAGTAATAGTAACTACAGGCAATATTTATTATTTAGTCTTATGCCCGGTTCACATAACCCTTTAACCCTTTACTGGTTAACTTTTAAAAAAAGCTGTAGGAAAATGTTTTGCTCTTGTTTCTGACAAAACATAGCTCTGATAAATACGTTTCTAGATATTATTTCGCTCCGTCACAGTACCGTTGAAGTAATTGTGAATGCATATATACATACATACATACAGTCCATACAGTCAAGTAATCGCGAATGCGAACTCCCGAGGTCGTTTGACTATTGTATTTCATGATACTATATTTCACTATAGTTCGCATATATATTTTATGATAACGCCAATTTCTCATCCATTACCCCAAACCAATAGCCACTAGCAAAACTGATCAATTTTCCAGTAGCATGTGAATATAGCCACAATTTCGGGGACAAAAAATCCAGCACATGTCCCGTTAAATATCCATTGATTGGAAAACACAAACACGTGATAAACTAGCTAGCCAATAAGACAGTGGACCTCACAAGGTTGCTGAACCAGCAAAGGGTTAAGACAAGGAAAGTTTTGATCACGTATTGTGGAGCATTGTAGAAGTCGTTTCATATAAGTTTTTTGCATGAAAATTCAATTTAATCACACTTTTTTGTGACAAAATTGTTTGTTTTCTGAAATCTTTTGTTCAAATAGATTTCTGAGGACAAATCGATAGGGACAAGGATACAAACAACCGGGCTTTAATAGTTTCTTAAGAACAGTAAGAACAGAACCGAGCATAAACCGGGCTAGCCTTGGCAGTATTTAAGCATTACACAAGTTTTCAACTCAAGGAAAAACTGCACATCATGAAAACATTAACAGCTAATGTGCAAACCTTGAGTGACAGTAAATTCTAATCTCTACGTTAAATCCCCACCTCCCCAATATTTTAATTTTTCATGTTTCCCAATTGATGAAAGTCGACTGCCAGCTGTTACATTAAAAATTTTCATGACAGGCAGGAAAAAATGCCAAACCGTATGAAATTATAACTGTGTTTATCAAACTTCATTTTTAGTCCAAAAAATTTAAAATAATTCTTAAATTGTGAAACAAGTATTAATTATTTGATGTTGAATATTTGATTCTTGGTAAATGCTTCATATGGTATATTTGTTGTATATTTGAGAATTAGGACCTACTACGAGATAGGACCTCGTAAGTATGAGACTTGGGAGTGTGGTGTAATGGTCACTACTAACTGGTCAACTTTTTCGGCGTGGACGCAAGCGGCCCGGGTTCAATTACATCCCCTCTATTTCTTTATTTCTTACAAAGTTGTAGTAAAACCTTTTCTTTCAACATATTATTTAAAATAAAAATCACTGCAAAAAAACCGAAAAGTTAAAATTATTGTTTATCTTGTTTTTTCAGATCAACGAAAACAAAAAAAAAATGAAAGCCATACATTCTAGGCCTTTTTCTGGTGGCACAAGTGATAACTTCAAAACCATTGGTAATTTTCTCATGATAACATTATAATTAAGGGGGTAGTGTCGCGAAAGCAGTCTATTTTGAGTAACTGTAAAACATTTTTAGAAAAAAATAAGACATTGTTTTTAATATGTTTTGAAAATATATGCTAAGGCAAGTACTTTAGCCAAGTTTCATTAAAATTGATGCAGTATACAGTTAGCACTGAGGTCGCAAAGTCGTAAAAATGACGTTTTAAAAACCTATTCACATTCGATTTTTTCGTCACAATTATCAATTTATTTGTTTAGTTTGTTTAATAGACTGAAAGGACATATGTTGTAGTTTATGCACACAAAATTTAGTGCGAATTGCTTGAGTGGTTGTGGAGTAATACCTGTTTGAACTGTGAAACTGTGCGTAAACAGTGAAGTACTCACAGCAATAATGATAAATTGCAAAAAATTTAGACGCTTATTTCAAAATCAAAAGAAAAACGAACCTTTAGTTTTGTTTTTTCTTATTTGTGGCAAAAGACTGTGCGTCGACACGTTATGTGTACTTCACAAGCTGGCCAATCTGATATCTGGCTTAATTTTTTGAATTGTCATGTCCTTATTGTGTGATGTCTGGCTTACAATCGGTGATTGGTTCAAGATACTAGTAGATATTGGTAGTCTAGTGTCTGGCAGTAACTATTTAACACTGTATAGCATTGGACTAGTTTCTCAGTGAACGTACAAGTTCAAAGCAAAAAGATCTCTTTTTGCAACCTATGAGCAAAACTGCTTTCGCGACACTACCCCCTTAAATCCATTTATTAGCACCACAAGTTTAAAGAATCCAATTTAGACACTAGAGAACAACTAAAGCCTGCCTAGTTCATAGTAATGCGGAAGTGTCCGTAGCTGTCCGTGTCCGAGTCCGTGTCCGTGTCTGGAAGGTTGTCCGTAACATTTGTCCGTGTCCGTGTCCGTCAGTAGCATTAATTCATACTGCTACTGATACACTACGGACAATGCGTATGCATATAGGTAATATAACACCAACGCCTTTTCTGCTCAGCAGACAAGTGTGTGAACGCAAGTTATGAAAAATCACTGAAAACGTTCTACACACATAAAAAGCAAGCTGTTGAGCGAAAATTACGACGAATTTTTCATTATTTTACTATGCGTAGAGGAATTTAATGTGCACGCACGTACACGTGACTATAAAGACTACAATCTGATTGGCTAATTGCTTACGGACACGGAAAAAAGTTGAACTAAATTCAACTTGACTTCCGGACATTGGGAGTTCCGGACACCCCTTACAGACACTCACGGACACGGACTCGGACAAGGACAGCCCTTACTGACAGCTATGAGCCGGGCTTAAACCAACAATAAAATACAATCAGACACAACAGAATTTCTAGCAGTTAGCAACAAGTAATTGCTGCAACGCCGCACCTAGCATTAACTTGAAATAGACTCAACAGCTGCTACATTGGCTAAACATTGACGCAATACTTGCTAAATTTCGACACGGCGAGTTGCCGTATTGCCGTCACATCGGCAAAGTTTTTCTTCGAATGTGGCATGCAAAATTTGATTTGGCACGCAACCATTTAATGGTGTTACTGCTTTTGAAACAATGGTCAGGACACCGAGATAGATTAAAGCAAACGTTAAACGTGGGGATTGTGTGTTATGAAGAAATTAAATTGGACAACTGAAAAACAAAAAAGTTAATGGATGTGATTTGGAGCTAACTTCTTTGCTATTACGACAAAACTACTAGAATTATAGTAAAGTTGCAGTTACAGGCTGATTCTGCAAGAAACAAAAGCAATACAACCATTTTTTAATGAAAACATTAATTATCAAAAAAGTTGAAAAATAGATTGTAAAACGAACTATTGTATGTTCATGATGAAAATTATACTGTGTACAGATTCTAGTGCTGTGCGAATAATATATACTGTTCAAAATGTGTGTTTGCAAAGAACCGCGTTAATGACAAAATATGTGGACTTAAAAAAAGTTGTCTACTGTTCATTGAAATTTCTCTATTTTTAGCAGAAAGGACCCCAGAACCAGTTTCATAAAATGAAGCAGTAAAATTGGCAGCTTCCAAATTCACACCACAACTGAATTTTAAAGTCAATGAGAACTTGATTTAAAACTATTTCCAAATATGGCAGTTGAGTCACTCTACATGTTTTCATTAAAACCTGTATTAATAACAGTGTCAGTTGCTGGCATACTTCAAGTTTTCACTTTGAATGCCAACAACGCAGTTTCAATGCCAAAAAGTTCCACAATTACCAAATTTTATGACCAATAAAGTTTAATGTCGAATGCCTTTGGTGTTTGGCAACTACTAAGATTGTTTTGGCTTGCTAGCTTGAATATTAAACACTGAACGATAAACCACTGTCAGGGGCGTGTTTTTAAATATTGTTATCTCTGATTCACAGCTTGTTTAAAATTCTTTACATGCCATTCAATTTTGAAAGCTAAATACGTGGGCTACTTTATGAAAAGTACCGATTATGATTAATCATTTACGTACATGATTCAAAAAAGACGAAATTAACAAGCAGCAATTAAGGAAAAAATTTTCTAGCTGAAAATTAGAAGGTTTTGTTCTATGACTGTTAAAGTTAGACCTGCGACAATACAGTCAATTCCTACTGTTAGTTATTATGTAATTCAATTCTGACTATGGTCCCTAAAAATAAAAATAACTGGCACTAACACTAATACTAACTGCACCATAACTAACACTGAATCACAAAAATTAAAAAATTTTTGCACTTTTTCAGTTCTGGGTAGTTTGAATAGATTTAGATTACAGTTTCATAAAATCCAAGAACACCGAAGACCGAAGCTGTAGAATTTACATTTTGGACATTCTAATTTCTAATGTCACTATTGTGTGGAGTGGATTCAGGAAAACATTTTTTGGCGTGAAAAAACTTAAATTGCTGACGCACACAACTACTAATCGAACAATAAAACTTAAGGCATAAGTGATTTTATTGCATAATCTCGATATGACACAGTAACAAACAAGTATAGGTGGTGGTATGATCATAGTAAAGGTGTTATATTCATTAGTGAGTTAGCGAAGTGAAAGTAAACTTTATAGTTTGAGTTCAAGTAAGTCATAAAGGCTAAAAAGCAATAAAACAAGATAGATAAGTATTGCACGTAAAATATCTTGATGACTGCACTCAGTTAATTACTAAAATGGCTGCTGAAGTAATTAATAGTATTTTGCTCGGGATAAAAAGGCAGTACGTCCAATTGCGACAAAAGCCACTCCGTACAAGTCCCACTTTTTTTGTAAGACGCCGCGAAATTGGCAATAACCGTTTGACGCTTTTCATTACCAAATAGAGAATACTTTGGCATGTTGACCGTATTGTGTATTGCCAAAGCAGTGTTTTCCAGAAGCCGCCGAAAAGCCTTAGCCTGTTCTGGTTCAGCTTTTCGTTGGTCTTTGCTCAGGGTTTTTTCATAATCCAACCATTGGCTGCGAAGCAAATCCATTAGGTCCACCTGGTCAGCAATTTTGGGAAAGGAAGCCAAGCAAACATCAAAGAAAAGTTCTGCCGAGTCTGAGTCTTCACGATCACGCAAAATTGTTTCTCCTAAAATAGACTCAAAACAATCAATGTTAATGATAGTAATAAACCTGATTACCTACTTGAGTTTTGGCTATAAAGATCGATGTGCATATTATCAAGGTACATAATAGCGTCTCACTCTGAAGAGTGAGACACTCTCCAGGCTGCTGTATTCTAGCACCGGCAGATGCGCTGGTCGTTTTCCGGCCACATTTTGACATTCTGTGCCACATGTGGCTGGCCAATCAGCGAGTAGATTCTCTGCGTAACACACTTTGATATATAATCGCTCATGCGGTGATCAGCATTAAAATATGGATAAAAGATTAATAGTTAATACTCATTATTTATTCATAGTCTAAATACAAAAACATTAAAAAAGGTTTGCAAATACTTTTAGGGATATTTTGGCAAATTTTCAGCGAAATTGATTGAGAAACTTTTGAGATATATACTCATCTGCATTTCTTAAAAGTTCTCAGTCAATTTCGCTGAAAGTTTGCCAAAATATCCCCAAAGGTATTTGCAAACCTTTTATAATGTTTTTGCAAGCAGACTATAAATGAATAATGAGTTATTAACCTTTTATCCCTATCCCGCTTTATGATTGGAGCACGTGCACAGGCGTCTGCCAATCAGATAATAGGAGCTCGCTTCTGATTGGCCAGCTACATGTTGCACAAAATGTCAACATGTAGTCTGAAAATGACCAGCGCATCTGCCTGTGCTAGAATTCTAGAACACAGGCAGGCTGGGGAGTGTCTCAGTCTTCTTCTATACAGAGTGAGACGCAATTATGTACTCTTGATATTATAATACCCCAGTTAAGGTGTCGAGAAAGGGTGTTTTAATTTAAGTAAAGTTACAGCTAAAGTAAGGCCTTTAACTTTTTTGTAGTTAAAGTTACAGTAAAAGTAAGACACCTAACTTTGTTAATTTTAGTTAAAGTTTAACTTTTTTGCCTGTTAGAATGTTGCCCTTACACTGCGTTTAGAAAGACTGAGCTAAGACTGAAATTATGCATTCCACCGATTAGCTATATAAACTATTAGAATAATCATTACTTCTTATGCTTTTTTGTGCTTACTGCTAACCTAATAATCGTCGATATAGTGCGCCGTATTGAGCAAATAAAGTGCTCCAAATAATAACATCCGGATTTTGATCAATATGATCTTTTTGATTTGTGTTGGGACTGGTCACTTTTATCACCAGCCTCGGTGATTTTTCGGCTTTCATCAGCTGTCTAAGACCTTTTTCGGACTCGACGGAAGGAATGCTGTCAGAGGGTCTCGCGGGAGAGCCGCCGCGCAGGGGGAAAATATGTGTCTTGTCTTCCAGTGAAATATTTCCGTTTCCAGCGTGAAACGGAACGGTTGCCCATCCAATGCTAAGTTCACCGCATTTGCGCGTTTTCAAGGCTTCGTATGCAACGCCAACTTCAAAAAGCAACACAACTTTTTTGTCAGAAAAATTTGACCGAACAAAAAATTCTGGCCAATCAATACTTGAATTCTGATCAGTCATTTTGTCAGCGAAATTCCAAGTCCCGGCTTTTTTCGACTGAGCTCTGACGGTGAAAACATTGCTAACAACTTCGACACCATTGAACAAGCAGCAACGAACGTAGTTAGTAATGACGGTTAAGCTTTCGATGTCCACATAAATATTTTCACATCTAACAAATCTTATAATTTTACTAAAAATCACTTTTCGTTTGCGTAACTTGTTGCCTTGTTGATTCCAATACAAGTCCCTGAACGCAATTTGATTTTCCGTTAACTTGGGTGTCAGAAAACATTCCAGCGTTAAATGGGAGTCTTTCAGTAACATTTGCGCTAAGTAGGATGGAGCCACACCTCTGGGTAAGGCTCCCAAAGCTTGCAATACATCGTCTAGTGAGGCATGTTTCAATGATTTGCGCACAATCGCCCAAAGTTCTCGACCGGTTCTCTTTCTCCTGACCGGGTCACCGGGTCCTACCTCATCATAAGGTCTGTGGGGTTTCAAAAAAGTACTGGGCACCAAACCCGTATGTCCGGTACTGTTGCGTCCTTCCCACCAACCGTCGGCTCTTGTTTTTGTGATGGTCAGCAATTCGCCGCGGCGAAAACAAAGATCGTTTGCTTCTTTGCTGTTGAAATTAGCAATTGCCTCAAATACAGGACCATCGTACGTAATCACGGAGCCTGTTTCAGAGTCAGAGTCGTTACGCTCTTTCCGGGAATTTGGGACTTCATATCCGTCATTGGCAGCCATTTTAAAGTATTTAAAATTAAGAAAAAACTAATTAAAAATATGTAATTACCTAAAATTAAGTAATATAACTATTAGAAAGTAATAGGTATATAAATGCAATAAGGCAGTGTTTACATTTGTGCCAAATAGTAGTACACCTGTATTCTCGCTTTGGTGAGATAGGTAGTTTAGTTAAGCCATAGCCCGCACTCTTAATTTTATCATGCATAAGGGGATATTGGGCATCCCGTGTAACGTAGCGGTCAGCGTAGAAGGTGCGGTGCGTCTTGCAAATTTCAACAACAGCCGCGTGGTAAAGTAGAAGTTCTACTGGGGTTATAGAGGCAGTTACAATATTAGTTAGTCGCTGCCAAGGATGGTGTAGTGGTCTGCACGTCTGCCAAATTCCCGACTATAGCAGAAGGCACAGTTCGATTCCTGTCTTGGTCTTTTCAAAAAAGGCATGGGAGCGAACCCCCATCACTTTCAGCGAACCTTTCACTCGCATCCCTCATGATGATCACCTAATCTAGGACTATGTATAAAGCTGGGCTAGTTAATTCTAGTGAAGGTGGTAGTGTCGCCTGTCGCGAAAGCAGGCAAGTTTGCATGTCTGTAAAACTTGTTCAGTGAAATTTTAAAATTTAATTTTTTTACATTTTGAAGATCTATTCAAGAGAAATATTTTTACCAATTTTCAGCTAAATCAATGAAGGATGCAGTCTACAATGAAGTCGGAAAAGTGACGTTTAAAAAACCTACTCACATTCAATATTTTCGTCACAATTATCGATGTGTTTGCTTTGTTTATTCATACAGACTAAAAGCATATATGCTGTAGTTTATTTTAAACAAGCACGTTTTGCGAGTAAGGTTAAACTTATTTTTGAGAGATTTAGTTGCGACCTTCGTTACAGAGCCGAGGATATTCTTCGAATATAAAACGCGGCCTTTTACATTTAGTAAAGCTTGTGCTTTAACAGCTCTAAACATGCCTTAAAAGCTGTATCCTTTTTTAGAAGCTTTATAAATACTTCAATTTCAAGTCTAAAATACCGTTCAGTTCAGAACGATCAATTTGTAATTTGAAACACACAGTTTTTAACCTCTTGTTAGAAACTGTTCACTGCCAGGCCACAGGATGCAGCCAAAATTGTTCAGCTGCAGACGATGTTGTCATAGCGCAATGACATGGCTCAAGGCACATTTTGCCATTGGCTTCTAGAGTACGAACTTTTCTGCAGTCAACGCGCTAATATATAATCGGAGAAAAAGTGTTGCGATAGGTTTCGTTTGCTATATGTGAAATTTGCCAGCACAGCCGATCTGCTTTAGTCATGCCGTGGTGTAACAATATTGATCACCAGCATACGTACTCACTGTTTTAAACGCTGAGATGTCGAGATCGTAGATGAGCACGCACCGTGCACACACACACACACACACACACACACACACACACACACACACACTCACACATATGTATAATGCATTCTTTGGACCTACCAATTTGTACAGTGCAATTATACACTGTGAGCAATTATACGTGTCAACAACAATTGAGCTGATGTAATATAGTATATACGCGGCGGCTGAGGCCGCCGCGTAAAAATTTCGTGCAAATCGCTGCAGTTGCTGTTGAGCTACATATAGTCGTTTAAACTTCAAAGTAGTTAAACTGTGGAGTAGTCACAATAATAATGGTTAAACTGTAAAAAATCTAGAAGGTGAATATCAAATCTGTTTTTTTCCTTGATTGTGGCAAAAAATTATGCGTCGAAACGTTTCGTGTACTTCACAAGATGGTCAATCGTGGTGGTGGCTTTCACATTGCAATTGGTCCAAGATATTTATCGATATTGGTAGTCTTAACTAATAAAGTTCTTATTTGGCACGATACAGTATTGTCCTAATTTAGCAGTGAACGTAACATTTCAAAACAAAAAGCTCTTTTTTGCAACTCCTGAGCAAAACTGCTTTGGCGAAACTACCACCTTAATTGAACTTCAACTGTGTCTTCTGGATGCGTAGATATTTAAATAGTAGTACTAAATATGCGTCATGTATTTAATGTTCAATTTCGGGCCTACTGCTATCCTACAATAAAGACTGCTTGACCATACAAAATGCAAATTTGACGTTTTTTTCATCGCAAAAGTAGTATTTTGTGTGTGCAAAACGAATTTCAACACAGACAAACTTCAATGATGATAGTCCCATATGTGTCTAATCTTGCTCTCCCTACAGTTAGGCTCAACCAACACTTATGAGTGTGCGTGTGTATTTTAAAAAAACACTCAAATACCATGCTTAAATAAAATTAGTACTAATTAATGAATAATAAAAACTGTTGGCCTGTGGCCTAGCAGGAAAAATCATGCACATTATTAAGTATATAATAATAGATACAAGGTATTCAAAAATTATCAGCTATGTTGCTAGGCAACGGCTAAATAGGTACACCATTCACATTTGCGCAAGACCCGCCTGAAGTTACTTGTTTAGTATTATGATTTTGTGAGATGACTATATTATTCTGAGATAAACTCTTAAAATTTTTGCATTTCCGGCATATCATTGCAGGTTTAGATTACAAACTCGATTTGCATATTAAACAAGCTCTTCTTCTGAGTGAGAAGAGAACTGGCTACATTGTGAGGCTTGCATGTCAATATTCGACAGGAAATATTAAACGCGGCCATTAATGATAGATAAAATAATTTTTATTTTCCAATTTTAGCACATATTTAATGCTGAGCAGCGCCAAACCCTTACTGGTAAACCATAAAAATTTTGAAACTGTGAAATTGATAAAACAATCAAAAATTTATATTAGAAAATATTGAAAACATTAATGCCTCACCGAAATTTTAACTCGGGTTACTGGATACTGAGTCCCGAGTGCTAACCGCTACACAACGAGCCCATGAATAAAATGCGTTAATTGTGAATAATGTACCTATGTTTTAAACCGCACTAACTGAATGTAAAGACGAAACGTCTTAATCGCGTTCTTGAGTCCTTACACGACTCTTTTGCTAGTGACACCAAATTTTTTCCCATTCTGTCAGACTCCCACGGCAGGCATTTGCCCGACCATAATAGCTTTCGCACAATAGTATTACCGGGAGCGCGAATTCACGTTTTTTTGATACTGGCACGTGCTGTGCATCATCTTGGTATCTATCAAAGCGACGATAGTCTTTGACAGCCTTTGGCGGCTGTTTACCTTTTCGTGATGTTTTGAAACCGATTGAGTACTCCATTCTGCTGAATTTTTTGTTAGTTAGTTTTTGTTATAGAATTTTGAATGGCTTGCGTTCATAAAAGTTCAATCACTAAAACAATGTCTGGCCACAAAACGCCTTCTCTACCGCTTGACGCAGTTGCGCACCGTTATTCTTAGTAGGGCAAAAAGTCAAACCATTTTAATTTAAGTTAAAGTTAAAGTAAAGGCCATTGCTTCACTTTAAGTTAAAGTTACAGTTAAAGTAAGGCTCAAGCATCAATTTAAGTTAAAAGTTAAAGTAAGCCAATAATCAATGACTTTTTTGTTACTTTTTTAAAAATAACTTTAATTTAAAGTAAGGTTGTTTTAATTTAAGTTAAAGTTACAGTTAAAGTAAGACATCTAACTTTTTTTGGAGTTAAAGTTAAAGTTAAAGTAAGACCCCTAACTTTCATTTCAGTTAAAGTTAAAGTTTAACTTTTTTGCCCTAATTTTTAGTCGCTTCAGGGAGCGCTCGGTAAACTTTTAGAGCATTACCCCGTAAGTTCCCAGGTATTACAAAGTTTCTAGCACGTCTGTGGGCTGAGAAATGGAAGGCTAAAGATCAGTCAAAGTTTCAATTTTGATTGTCAAATTCCTACAGTACTGTGCAAAAAACGTTCCCTGTTCGTCTGCGTACGACGAGCTTCATGCGTCGCGAAAAGAAACCAAGGTTGGCCGGAAAGTGGCGAATAACATTTTTTTAAAAGTGCTCCAAAACACATTTTCAATGTAAAAAAAGCGAAAAAGTGAAAATTTTTTGTTCGTCACTTTCCGACCACAGTTCGTCGCATTTCGCGAAGTTTCGTTACTTTTCGCGAAGGATGAAGCTCGTCGTACGCCGACGAACAGGGAACTTTTTTACGCACAGTACTGTAATGGTGAAGTTTAGCCTAGTGGCGATTCGGCCTAGCGGTGATTCCCCCTAGCGGCGAAGGCCCTAAATAGATAATTATAGGCCCGTATTTACATACAAAGTGTAAGTGTAGTAAGTGTAACGCTTAAACTTAGTGTTTACACTTAGTGTTAGCGCTTTAAGGGGGTAATGTCGCGAAAGCAGTCGATTTTGCGCGACTGTAAAACATATTCAGTAAAATGTTAGAAATTGTTCTTTCTATATTTTAAAAATCTATCTAAAGGCAAATTACTTTGCCAAGTTTCAGCAAAATCGGTGCGGCATATTGTTTGCAACAATGTCTCAAATTCGGAAAAATGACGAAAAAAAAACCTATTCACATTCCATTTTTTAGTCACATTTATCAATTTTTCTGTTTAGTTTTTTTACACAGACTAATAGCACATATGTTGTAGTTTATGCACACAAAATTTAGTGCAGATTACTGTAGCGGCTGTGGAGTAATACTAGTTTGAACTGTGAAGGTGTACGTAAACTGTAAAATAGTAACAGCAATAATGATAAATTGTGAAAAATCTAGACGCTTATTTTCAAATCAAAAGAAAAACGAAGCTTCAATTTTTTTTTCTTATTTGTCGCAAAAAATTGTGCGTCCACACTTTATGTGTACTTCACAAGCTGGCCAATCTGATATCTGGCTTGATTTTTCTAACTTTTATGTCCCTATTGTGTGATGTCTGGCTTACTAATGGCGATTGGTCCAAGATATTTGTCAATATTGATAGTTTGATGTCTGGCAGTAATTATTTGACACCATACATCGTTGGACTAGCTTCTCACTGAATGTACTATTTCAAAGCAAAAAGTTATATTTTCACAACCTATGAGCAAAACTGCTTTCGCGACACTACCCCCTAGGGGGTAGTGTCGCGAAAGCAGTTTTGCTCATAGGTTGCAAAAAGAGATCTTTTTGCTTTGAACTTGTACGTTCACTGAGAAACTAGTCCAATGCTATACTGTGTTAAATAAGTACTGCCAGACAGTAGACTACCAATATCTGCCAATATCTTGAACCAATCACCGATTGTAAGCCAGACATCACACAATAAGGACATGAAAATTCAAAAAATTCAGCCAGATATCAGATTGGCCAGCTTGTGAAGCACACGTAACGTGTCGACGCACAGTTCTTTGTCATAAATAAGAAAAAAGAAAAATGAAGGTTTGTTTTTCTTTTGATTTTAAAATAAGCGTCTAAATTTTTCACAATTTATCATTATTGCTGTGAGTACTTCACTGTTTACGCACAGTTCAAACAGGTATTACTCCGCAACCACTCAAGCAATTTGCACCAAATTTTGTGTACATAAACTACAACATATGTCTTTTTAGTTTATAAGGACATATGTTAACAACTAAACAAATAAGTTGATAATTGTGACGAAAAAGTCGAATGTGTATAGGTTTTTAAAACGTCATTTTTCCGACTTTGCGACCTCACTGCAAACAGTATACTGCATCAATTTTGATGAAACTTGGCGAAAATACTTGCCTCAACATATATTTTCAAAATATATAAAGAACGATGTCTTATCTTTTCATAAAAATGTTTTACAGTTACGCAAAATCGACTGCTTTCGCGACACTACCCCCTTAAGCGCTTAGTGTTATTCACAAACTTGAACTTCTACCATGCTAAACAAACTTA
>JASANF010012338.1:0-79792 GCA_030248245.1 Trissonchulus sp. WLG1_4 | reverse complement strand
TATATATTATAGTGACAAGCGTCAATGAGTTCATCTGTTTTGTCGCTCGGCTGTGTTTTGCTAATATAATGCTCTTTGCTTTTAGTTATCCTTCCGTAGTGCGGTTCCAGACTGCTCTCTAACAAGTGTTGTATATATATATCGCTTACAATCTTTATAAGCATTTGCACAGGTGACAGGTGCGTTATTGTTTTGTTCATACATTGACAGTTAACGTCTTTGCATCAACACATGGGTTCCGCTGAGCTAAATGTCGCTTGCGCCAAGGCCAGTTGGCTTGCGGGGAGTACCCCAGTCGTTGGACGGGCTCCAGTAAGCATGACACAGAAACCAGTCTGTGTATAGCTAGAAAAAAACCCGTCTGTAACGCCAGTATTCCGAGCCTTCCGCTCCCCCAGCGTATATATGTAATATGTTTATATTTTTTAGTAAATCTGGGTTATCCTTTTATATGAATTAAAATTGGTCAATTTGTAGATATGTTGATCGTAAATTTTCAAAATCGTTAAGTGGGAATTACTTACAAAAAAGTTACAAAAAAATTACAAAAAAGTTACAAAAAAGTCACAAAAAAGTTACAAAAAAATTACAAAAAAGTTACAAAAACATTTCTGTATTTTTTATCAAAAACTGGTTTTTTATATAGAATTCGGCCAGTTTATAGATATACTGATCGTTAAAATTCAAAATCGTCAACTGGGAAAAAACTTACAAAAAAGTTACAAAAAAGTTACAAAAAAATTACAAAAAAGTTACAAAAAATTTTGTATATGTTTTCAACTGCAAATTACAAAAAAGTTACAAAAAAATTACAAACTTGCACTCGAATTACAAAAAAATTACATAAAAGTTACAAAAAAATTACAAAATTATTACAAAAAATGACAAAAAAGTTACAAAAAAATTACAAACTTGCACATTGAAATTACAAAAATGTGACATAAAAATTACAAATTTATTTATTATTGTTTGTAATAAATTTGTAATTTTTTTGTAATATTTTTGTAATCAGATTTTTTCCTGTGCCTTGGAGGGTAGCGAGCGATCAATTTCACGTAAAAATTTTTGAGGCCATTTTAGCATGCTGAACTGCTGAAAGATACTGGGTTTTAACCCATTTGATTCAGATTTTGGTTTCGATGTCTATATCGACAGTTGGCGGAGTAGAATCGTCACGGTGAAAGCGCAAGAAGTGAAGAACCGTCAGAAGGACCATTCCGAAGCATCAACAAAGAACTCATCATTTCATCTGCAAGCTCAACACTTGCTGGACTATCCGGAATTCAGATCAACCATTATCCCCCTTCGTCAAGATTTCTTCCGAACAAATTTCTAAATCTGATTTCAAGCAAAACATGCCGGAGTCTCCTCGAATATCTCCGACGCAACAAAGGCGTCGAAGCGGAGGAGCAGCTGTGCGATTGTGTGCTAAACGCTGTGGCAGAAATGTTGGTGAAGTGGATCACTTTGTGCAGTGCTATCGATGCAAAGCGACCTATCACGCTAAATGTGCTCGCATGACGACGCAGCTTTTTGCTAGCTTCGCAAAACTCAGTAAGCTAAACGTTGTTTTTATTTGCGATAGCTGCGCCGATGCTGATTCACCTGAGCAGCCAAAGCTTCCCACTGCTAAACCTGAAGAAATGCTAGCATCCTACGAAGAAGTCGGCGTGCAATGCGCTCCCACCGTGCAGAGTACCGAGTCTAACACTGACGCTCAATTCCCCATTGGGTCGCCACGACGATCTTTGGCACTCACTGAGGACCGTTTACTGGGCAGCTCCGAGACAGACGAAAATGTCATCGTCTTCCAAGGTCATATGGATCCTTTGTCGTGCTTTTACCAGTTTGATTTTTCATTCAAGGACCACACTTATTGTTCGGTTGAAAATGCTTACCAAAGCATAGTCCTGGACCATTATGGGCGCCACGATTTAGCGCTAAAAGCCAGATCTGCTCAAAATGCTCTCGAGGCAAAACGACTTGGCAAAGCCGTTTCTGGCCTCCCAAATCGCGATTACGATGTTTTTGAACGCCCCCTCATGGTCGAATTGCAACAAGCAAAGTTGGAGCAGTGCGCGTCATTTAGACATGCTTTGCGATTGTCTGGAAAAGCTTTTCTGGCTCACTCTACCTACCCAAAGCCAAACGCCTACTGGTGCACCGGTCTTCACAAGTCCGAGAAAGTCGAACTCGGAAGATTTAGTGGACGCAACGAGCTCGGATCCATCCTTATGGACTTGAGGAACACGATACTGGACGAAAGTATGTACCACGTGAACTACAATTGCGTCGATATGGGCAATTTTGTTCAAATTGTGGCTGATGGTGAATGCCCTATTCGAGCTTCCACAGGAAAAATTCCCAGCCCGCATTCCCATTCAAAGCCCCCCGTCCGTGCCAGGCCTCGCGGTGGTCCGTCACCCCTGTGTTTCCATTGCGGTGTTAAGGGACATATTGTGCAAAACTGCAGACTTCGACATCGTGGTCCTATCCGCTGCTTCGGTTGCAACAGCATTGGACACAAGAGGCGATATTGTCCCTTCAACACCTCAGCTGATTCGTCACGGATTCCTGAGCCACACATGCCACTGACAGCCCAACAGGACCAAGTCGCCCCCAGGCCCAGTCAAACAAGCCAACACATCATCCCGCCGAGCCGACGTGATCCCCTGCTGTCTCCATTAGTCTACCCTGCCAACTCTTCAGCTGCCTCATACGCCTCTGTTGCCTCAGGAAACTATTTGTGTCCCGAGTACGTAGCTTCTCAGCGTCAGTACTGACGGTTAGGCCACGGTAGGTTGGCCGAAGCCACTTCTGGTCTGTTAAATAGCAATATATCTGTAATACTGTGTAATGCTAGGAGCTTAAGCAACAAGTTTCTTAATTTTCATTTTGAAGTGTGCCTTCAACACAACTTTCCTGACGCAATTTGTGTTAACGAAACATGGTTAACTGAAAATCACCCAAATTCTCTTTTTTTATGCTCTCATGAGTATGATGTGTACAGAAAAGACAGATCTAACGGTCAAATTGGTGGAGGTGTAGCTATTTTAGTAAAGAAAAGTTTTAAAACAACTGAAATTTCACTTGATGGTGTCGCACCCCTAGAGGTGATTGCTGTAGAGGTTAAAGGGAGTAACTGTAGCTTTATCTTATGCACTTGTTACCGTGCAAACGTTGCAGATTGTTATTTGCTTAGTAATTTAGAACGGTGCATTGACATTTTATTGCGTAAAGGGCCGCCAGTTATTTTCGCAGGTGATTTAAATCTGCCAGGAATTGAATGGAAAATCCCAACTGCGTCATCTAGTTACCGACAAGACGAGTTTCTAAACGTGTTTGTTAGCCGAGGCATGTCACAAAAAGTTGCTGACCCAACCAGGGGCTCAGCCGTTTTAGACGTTGTTTTCGAAAGTATACCAAATTTGGTTTCTCGGTTAAGTGTGGACGCACCCCTTGCAAAAAGTGATCACAATATAGTCTCATTTGACGTCAGCTTTAAATTTACTTCGGGCAGTGATAGGTTTGTGCCATGCTGGGACAAAGCAGATTATGTTGCAATGCAGATTGTGCTAGAAATGGTAAATTGGAATTTGTTGTTTAGTAATTGTGTCACTGTTAATGAAAAATGGAACGCTTTTTCAGAACTTTGCGCTCAATTGATACAGGAATACGTACCAAAAAGAAAATTTCTGTTAACATGACCAAAAAATCGAAGCTTCCGCGTCGACTAAGAAAGCTTTTTATCCAAAAACGCGCTGCATTTCGACAAAATAAGCGACATCCATGTCCTGAGAACGCTGAAAAACTGAAAAAATTAGTTTTGCTGTGTGACAAGGAAGTTAAGACATATATACTACATGGAGTCTGAATCCCGATTTTTGTCAAATCCATCCAACAAAAAGTTTTACAAATTTATAAAAACGAAACTTTCTTCCTCGACTTCTGTACCAACTTTAGTTGAAAATAACGGGCGCAATATTTTTGAATCAGACCTAGAAAAAGCGTCCATTTTAAACCAACAATTTTGTTTTGTGTTCACTGTTGATGATGGAAATTACATTGAGTTGTCTCATCAAGATTTTGACGCTCCATTGGAAAGCATGCTATTTACTCGTAAACAAGTAATTTCGGCAATTGAAACCTTAAAAGATGAATCTGCTGCTGGTCCGGACAATTTTCCGGCCAAATTTTTTAAAAAGTTTAAGTTTCAAGTGTGTATTCCACTTCAAACACTTTTTCAGCAATCTTTTGATGAAGGCGTCATCCCCGAAACGTGGATGTTTGCGCATGTAGTACCAATATTTAAGGGTAAAGGCTCACGAGCTGCAGCGGGATACCGACCCGTATCTCTCACATGCATTAGCTGCAAGCTTATGGAAAAAATACTAAAAAATTGTTTAGTAAACCATTTAAAGCATAACCGTTTAATTTCGAAAAGCCAACACGGGTTCATGAGCCATAGGTCAACCCAAACACAATTGCTGGAATGTATTAATGATTGGACGCTATCGAGAGACTCAAAAAAGTGGGTAAAAGTTTTGTATTTAGACATCAGTAAAACTTTTGACTCCGTTTCTCATAAAAAACTCGTAGACATTATCAAATCGTATGGAATAAGGGGACGTTTTTCTGCGTGGGTCCAGGCATTTTTATCTGGACGCACTCAGTCAGTGAGAATAAATAGTACTACTTCAGATGCTTCGAAAGTGATTAGCGGTGTCCCACAAGGCAGTGTTCTGGGACCTTTGTTGTTTTTGTTGTATATAAATGATGTGCCAAAAGTACTTCAACATACCACTGTTAAAATTTTTGCCGATGATTCTAAAATATATTTTGAAGGAAAAAGTATTGGTGATTGTGAATATTTACTATCTGATGCCAGCTTATTTTTCAAGTGGGCGCAAAAAAGGCAGCTCGCAATTGCTATCCAGAAATGTATGTTATTGGAACTAGGACCACCAAACTATGATGATGTTGATTTTGTTGTAAATGATATTGTTGTTCCAAAAGTTTGTGTTGTAAGGGATTTAGGCGTTTTTGTGACATCGGATTTAAAATTCAGTATGCATTGTGATAAAATTTCGTGCAAAGCTTTTCAAAAAGTTGCACTTATTTTCAAGTGCTTTTTATGTCGCGACCAAACTTTCCTAAAGGCCGATTCACACGCTGCGATTTTACTGCGATTTTGCCGCAGCGTTTTTGCCGCTGCGGCAAAACGCAGCTTGCCGCACGCAAAACGCAATGTCTGAACAGACGCAGCGTTCTTAGTGCGGAATGCCTGCGTCTTGATTTTGCCGCAGCGTTTTAAACGCCAGACTGCTGTTCGACCTGCGATTTCATTGCGTTTTGATGCTGCGGACGTGTTGGTATAAGCAAATTTCGGGGACCAATTTGTCATTTTTTTGAAACAGTAAAGACGCAGCAAACTGACCTGCGAGACGCACTAAGGCCGCAAAGCTTGTTCAGACGGTGCGTTTCGCTTGCGACACCCTGCGGCTTGCGTTTTGCGTCAAAATCGCAGCGGCAAAAACGCACCGTGTGAATCGGGCTTAAAGGCTATGTTCACAACTTACAGTTCGTTCGTGTACGTGAGACCTATTCTGGAGTACGATTCTTGCGTATGGTCTCCCTGGCTTAAAAAAGACATCAAAAACATAGAATCTGTGCAGCGTCGTTTCACTAAACGTATACCTGCATTGCGCCACATGTGTTATGCTGATCGCCTAAACGCCATGGGCCTTGAAACTCTAGAAGCACGACGGCTAAAGTTAGATCTAGTCCAAACTTACAAAATAGTATACGAAATAGATGATATTACCTCTGCAGATTTTTTCACATACGCAATATCAGCTGGCACTAGAGGCACAGCGCTGAAGCTAAGAACGCCTAGTTTTCAAAATGACTGTCGCAAATTCTTTTTTAGTTCAAGAATCATTCCAGTTTGGAACTGGCTGCCAGAAACCATTGTTACAGCTTCGTCTGTTCATTCATTTCGTGCAAAATTAGATAAACTTGATTTCACTAATTTTCTAAAATATAATTTTGATTCTTAAACTCAGATCATGTCTCTAGTCTGTCCTGGTAATCATAAACGGCTGTTATATACTTTGTATTTATCATATAAATTAGAAAAGATATGTTAGAAATAATATACAATATGATAGTTGATATGATATAATAATATATAACAATACAATATGATATGATATATTTGTATGTATACATATCTGTTATGGGTGTAGTGTGAGATAATCATTGTATGTAGGTGCTTGTTCGTTGTAGTGGTTGCTTACTGGTTAATGTTTGCATCCATTTTGGCAAATTTGTGTGAACCTCATGTGTATATATGCTTTGTTGCCAAATAAATCTTTGTTGTTGTTTGTTGTTGTTTTCCGGTCGCGGGGGTCTGGGGGGGGGGGGGGGGGGGGGGGGGGGGGGGGGGGGTGTGGGGGGGGGGGCGGGTGGGGGGGTTGGTGTGAGCGAGTGTGGGGGGGTTTGTTTGGGGGTGGTTTTGTGCAATATTCGGCAAACGATAACTCTGCTTATGCTTAGCGTACTATGTCACAAAGAACCGGAGGCAAAAGTGTCTGTCCGTGCTCCCAGAGCCCCGTGAGTGATATTCGGCACGATTATTGGTTATGCTTAGCGTATAGTCACACTTTATATACCAAAATGTAGCTTATGTGCTTCTCTAGTTGAACATTATTTTAGTTTTTAACATTTATGTTTGGTTTGGATAAAAAATGTCATTATGTGTTTTCGAAGTCGAACTCTGAGCAATGAAATTCATATAAAAAAATTTCTAAGCTTTATTTTAAAAAACTAAAAGATTGTTCAACTGCGCAGAGCCTAAGGCTATAATTGTGCTAAATTTTGTAGAAAAATATTTTACCAGCATTTTATAATCGAATGCCGAAAAATTGGTTTTGTATTCACACAGCCTATATTTGAGTCTGCTGCTTCTGAAAATGGTTTCTTGTGCGATTTTTTTGCACAGAACGCAATAAAATTGTTTTAATTTTTCATTACGACTAATAAAATCTACGTATCGTCTCTTTGCAAAACCTCAAAAAGCGTTGATGCACTGGCTTACTTGCTGAATTTGTCTAAAAGTCGAATAAAAGGGAGTGGGTAAAACCCAGCCACCCTGCCAGCCCCGGCCCCAGCCCCAGCCCCAGCCACCCTTGGGTAAAACACAGCCACCCCACCAGCCACCCCCAAATATACCACAATAATAGGCTAATTAGGCTAATAGGCTAATAGGCTAATTAGAGAGGGAAAGTAGAAATAAACAGTCGAGTCGAGACAAAAAAAAGATAAAAAATAGTACAGCTGAAAGAAATAAATCAAAACGGGTCTTTAACAACAAGACTTTTGAGCTTGAAAAAAAAACAATCAAATAATTTGAAGCGAGAAAGTGAAGATTGAAGAATCCACTGCAGACTTTTAGCTTTTCCTGCTCTTTTTATTTTTTAAATGTTTATTTTTCCTGCTTTTGTTGGTGTTTTTCAAACGTTTATGCTTCTTCAAAAAAGTATATATTAAATATTTTCAGGCCTTTCCGTTTGAAGGTTTCAAAATAAAGCAGACACTACACTTCCAAAACTACATAAATTTGATGGACATCTTTTCGTTTCGATTTAATAATTTAATATTTTTTGACTCTTTGAAAATATATTTCGAATACATATTCGAATTTAGACAGTTTTTTTCATGCAATTTGCTACTTTTTCTATCATCTATTCTACGAATTTTCTACAAATCATCTAATTATAGTTTTTCCTGTGATTCACCAGTAAATTGCACATTTATGTATCTTTTTAATCAGGATTGTTTGGGGTGGCTGGTGGGGTGGCTGGGTTTTACCCAAGGGTGGCTGGGGCTGGGGCTGGGGCCGGGGCTGGCAGGGTGGCTGTGTTTTACCCACTCCCGAATAAAATCAGTAAATTGTCCAATTTTTTCCAAATTTTTTGCTATGGAGATATGCACGTCAAAACATCAGAAATAGTATTTTGGGCAACTTTCCTTCAAGAATGATAGGTTATTTTGGCTGTTTTTAAAAAATACGGCCCAAATCCTTGATTCCCGGAGCGCCCCCTTAAATTGCGCAAAATTGGATTTAGGCAAAAATACTGAAAAAAATTAAGACCTGCTGCTACCACTGAAAGAACAACTTTTATATACGCTAACTAAATGCTGAAAAAATTTTGTAAATCGGTTCAGGCTTTGAAAAGTTACAAAACTTTCTGAAGCTACCCAGGCTAGGCTTATATAAATATATAAATATATTGGGTTATAAATATATTGGGTTAAATGCAGTTTGGGGGGGGGGGGGAATAGTTGACCTATTTTTTTTAGTAGAGCACCTTAGGGGAAGCATTTTTGCTACAAGAACCCCTATTTCATTTGTTGGATTTTCTGAGATATGACCCCCCGAAATCTGAACCCTCAGTGAGGGACGTTTTCGCAATTTTTTTCCGAAGCCCTTGTTTTTTCTGTTCTAATCGTGTCTAAATGGTGTCAAACAGGGTTTTTTTTAGGCCATAGCTAAGTCCATGGCCAAAATTTTTTTGGATTGGCCTAAATTTTTTCAGCGATTGAGGCCAGCTGGCCTAAACTTTTCAGACCAAAAAAAAAACCCTGTCACTGTCAAATTATTGTTTACAATTTTTTTGAATCAAAACAAAGGCTCTTCGACCGGGTACCTGCCGAAAAATTGGCCAAATTCGCCAGAAACGTCCAATTTTCACAGGAAAACCAGGAATCTGAGTTTTCTGTAAATTTTTTTCGGTTACAGATTTTTCAGATGTTTTTTACCCTTTCCATTCAGAGACATTTTACAGACTTTCAGAGGAATTTCAGACAAATTTCAGAGAAATTCAGGGGAAATTCAGAGAATTTCACCCAGAATTCAGAGACTCTGAAATTTATCTGAAAAAAATGTCACTGGCTTTTCAGATAAATTTTCAGATATTAATATAATTTATTTTTTCCGATATTAATATAATAACGGATATAATTTTTCATTTTTTAGGCCAAATTTCGTCAATTTGCGGTTATTTTTGGTAAGCGGTTGCAATAAATTTTTCTTTGCTCAGGGCAAAAGAGGGGGATATATCCCCTGTATCCCCCCCCCACCGTCCGCCTTTGATTAGTACATACATAGGGGTCTCGTAAGCCTCCCCCAGGTTTAAGATCTCGCTCGGGACAAGCGCAAGCCTCCTAACTTGTTGCTTAAAATGATGTGTCAGAAAATTGTCGCAGATTGCTGTATTGTAAAATGCTTCAAAAATTAGCGAAAAAGGCAAAAATCGCTCAAAATATGTAAATTAGCAAAAAAATGGAAATTTGGTGACTTGGTGTCCGATTAGGTCTCCGAAACGTTGATACAAGCCCCCCTTAAATTTTTGAAAAATCTTGTACAAGACCCCCACCACAGATCGAGACGGTGTACATGTATGGTTCTATTACAAAAAATGTTTCCTTTAAGGTGCTTTCCAAAAAATAACTATTGACTATTCCCCCCACCCCCCGACTTCACTTGGTCCAAAATCCGAGCCCTCAGCAGTGGGGCACGTTAAAGCATTTCTTCGGTGACAGCACCCGTACTTTTCCCGTGTCAAACGCACGTAAGGACTAAGGAGGTATATAATTGCGTCTTTAGGTGTGTTTTTGGAAAGCGATTTTTAGGGTTTTTTAGTCCATCTGGGAGGGGGGAGGTTCCCAAATTTTTGCCGGAGAGGTCCCGCCAAAATTTTGACCCCGTTACATGTATGGTCTAGTTGGCTGCAAAAGTGTGAAGACGGTTGAAGACAAATTGAAAATTTCAGAACGATTTAACGATCTGGTTGTTTTTTTCGCATCTCTGTATCGTTTCTGATTAGTTTGTATGTTTAGCATATTGATATATAATGATTTCAAAAGATAAGCTAATTGGCCATGGCATCAAGCATGATATTTGCTCGATGGACTTGCAAGTTTACACCGAGGAAGAAATCAAAAAGATGAGCGTCTGTGAGATCGTCAACCCGCAGACATTTGACAGTCTCATGAATCCCACTATTGGCGGGTTAAATGACTTACGACTCGGTGAGACTATATATATCTATATAGTATATATATTATATATGTATACTCAAGTCTTGATCATTTATAATATGTCCCAATCCAACTGAAATTTTGCTAAATCTGAGACTACGCGTTTTAAACTGGAACTGAAAATGTATTGGGGGTTACTTTTATTACTGGGAAATGGGGGCTTCGTTCAAATTTCGAAGTCGCCGTTTATTCTTAAAAAATTACGGGCCAGAGCTATATTGATTGTCCAGTAAAGTTTGCGTTGATAAAATGCGCACTAACTCACTGCAATATTGCTTCGCTCACAGATGTTTGTCTATTTTTGATGTAGTGATTTGTGTTGGTTTCATTCAGGTCCAATGGATCAGTGGTCCCTATGTTCTACCTGTGGACTTCGCGAGGCTCAATGTCCGGGTCACAGTGCTTATATTTCATTGCCCTTACCCGTTTACAATCCTGTTTTTTTCAAACTTATTTATCAAGTTAGTAGAGTGTAAGTGTGTATAGTTATGTAGGCTTGTGCGTTGGCAGAGATATATTGGTATATAGGAATTTTGGGATTTTTGCCACTTGTTACCACTTTTTTCTGTCATTTATGCCAAAGCTATCGAAGTGAAGCTGTGAAACCTTTTCCAAACACATGTTTTTCTTTAAATTTTAAATTCTTCTTTCTTTAAACAAGGCTTTCAAGGACTATCGCCCTCAGATCATGTAACATGCAATACATCGCAATATTTATTATGACAGTAAAGAGTAAATTTAGCGGAAGACACTCTGAAAATCAGATCATGAGTCATGACCCTGATATAGTGATATGTAAACGTATTTTGAGGCTTTTCTTGATATAGCCTGTCGCCACTGAAAAATAGAAAAAAAAATTAGACGGCAAAATCTTTCTTGATGCCTGAATCGAACTCTTGGCTTGGGGAGTTGGGCACCGCCAATGTTTGCAATATTCATGATAATTTTGTGCACGCTTATTTAGCTTTGTTCTTGCAGCTGCTGCGTGGAAGTTGTCTACCCTGTGGCAAGCTATTCTGTCATAAAAATTTAGAGAGCTATATTGTCCGAGCCAAAGTACAACTTATCCATGCTGGCTGCTCAGCTCACATTCAGAAAGTGGACGAGTTCAATGAAACTGTGAGTGCTTCGGAGTTTCGGACTATTTTTTCGATATTGAGTACTCTTAATTCTAAACAGTCCTTCAGGTATCTAACTGTTTGGACCTGAATATATGATGTATACACAAGGCATGGGCGTATTGTTGTGCAACACCGCCCCCCCCCCTCTGATGACAGCTGCCCAGTACCCTTTGACAGGTTGTTCTGTAGTTCGCTCCAGGAACCCCTAGAAAGGCTTACGTAACCAAAATCCGTGGCTCACGATGAAAAAACTGTTGCTCATGCCACATGGATCATGAAAGAAAAGTAGGTGACAAAGGAACCCACCTAGAATCTTCTACCTTTTCGCGTATAGTGGTGTATAACGTATAGTGATGTACAACGGTGGTAACGTATGGGAAACTAAAGGAAAATTATACGTACTGATGTTGCCCGCTTGTGTTCATTAATGAATGTCTGATTATAAGCTGTCATCAGACCCGTATGGTACTGTTACGTAGCTAGTGCTGATCATGAACTTATGTGCTTATTTTCTTAGTATATATGATGTAAAAGTAGCACTACGCAGAGATGTGATAGGTCCTCAAATTCCTCAAATTGGTAAAATTCCTCAAATTGCCCTCAAATTTCGAAATGTTCCTCAAATTCCTTAAACATTTCAATTTTTCATCAAAATATTGGGTTAATTGCACCCTTTGGGTCGAACCTGAAGAACTTGTCAACAAGGGTCCCCCCTTTGGTTTTTATAGCCCGACTGACAAAAATTTCTGATGCGTCTCCAATTGACCAAATTTAGCCTAAAAGTCAAATAATTCTCCAATTTTTTAATGGGGGTTGCCGCCTCCAGACCTCTGCAACTTTGTGGCTTACTATTCCTTGTTATTATCTTTCATCACAGCCTATGCATGTCTACACGCAAGGGCGTACCCAGGTGGGGAATGGAAAATTTTTTTACTCTGATTTTTTACACAAAGGTCCCCCCGTTGGTTTTTATGGTCCGACCGGAAAAATTTTCTGATACGTCTCCAATTGACAAAATGAAGATTAAAAATCTAAAATTTTCCCATTTTCTTCTGGGGACTGCCGCCCCCAGCCCCCTGCAACTTTGTGCTTTAGTAATCTTGGTGTTTGTAACGCGTTTATGAGTGTTAAAAAGTGAATTTTAACCCATTACAAAAAATCGAAAAGTCATTCCTCCCACCCGAAATTTTCTTCTGGGTACGGTACGCCACTGTCTACACGAGTAGATTATGCTGTATTTACTTGTGTAATATACTGTCTGATGTGACGTTCCCATCTTTTGTTTAAATTTTCCTTTCTGATACGTCTCCACTGGGCCAAATTCGGCCTAAAAATTCGGCTAAAAGTAGCCCTGTAACCGTTAAAAAGCATATTGGCGAGTGACACTACATATTTGTGCTCATTGTGGTATTGGAAAAAGTCGGCCTTTTTTGTGAAATTTAAGCGATGTTTACCAAAATTTTCGCCAAAAATTTTCAAAATCTGTGTTTTTTGGTCAAAAACGGTAAAAATGGCGTCATTTTTTGGAGGGGGGGTCAAAAATTGTTGACGCAGGGGAGGGGGAGTCCCAACAAGGGGGGGAGGGGTATCCAAAATTTTGGTGCTGATACATATATATATACATGGTTGAAATTCCTCAAATGTGTGGCAAATTCCTCAAAAACATTTAGCTAAATTCCTCAATTTTTTTAGAAAAACACGCCAAATTTTTCTGAGGACCGATCACACCCCTGACTACCACTCTGAAATTATCATGCAATATCAATTCTTGACAATTTGAAAAATATGAAACTGACCGACGACCGTACATGTCCTACTTGGACTTTCCAGGAACGAGTTGAATTATATATACCGTTTTTTATGATTTTTTTATTGCTTAGTCATCGGATTCTACGTTGGAGGGCTTGACGGAGTCAATGAGTACAACCAAGCAAGGCTCTGGGTTTATGCGGGATAAGACTGCCACAAAGGCAGACATCGCCAAAATAAAGCAGATCGTAGAAACGGGTAATTATTGACGGATAATAAATGTAGCGACGAGAGACACCTGCAAAGTTGTTTGTGGTTCCTCTTACTGAGGGTGTGTTTATTCTCGCTTGTCGGCTTGTTATGCACATAAAACAGTGACATGCATTCGTATGCCTGCAGTGCCTTGTTTGTGCAAGCTTCAGTTTTTCCTGGGTGTTTCAGTTTATCATAATTTTTGTAATTGTGTAGCCAGCGGTATTAAGGTTGAAAGCGTCGTTAGATGTTTAACTAGCAGTAAGTTCCAATGATGTCTGAAAATTACTTTGATAGTAGAACACATTTTTTATTGTTTCAGTAATTGCTAATCACGGCGACAAGGAGACAACAATAGAACTGACTCGCGCCGACGCTTGCCTAAAGCGGCAGCTGATTGCTAACTTTGAGCGTCAGTATTTGTTTCACCGCGTGTCCAAATGCCCTCACTGCCACAAAGGCTGTGCCCCCATTAAACAAGAATATCATCAAACAATTTTGGTTGGCACTTCGGCTAGCTCTTATGACCTCTCCAAAAAAGTGCAGCCGAAGATGAAATCTACTAAAATGTAAATTAGATTTAGTTTTACTTGTAGACGTTGAACCGATTTGGTGCAATTAAGAAAGTGCAGTTATTATTGCCCGTTAACAGAGTAATTTGATTGAACCTGGTCAGCTTTACATAAAATTGTGTTAACGTTGTCAAAAAAATTTTGGCGGAAAGCAAGTTACAGACCAGTGCCGCTTGTTGGCTGCTTGCTAGTATGAGCCAGCGTATGCATAGTAAAGACACGAGAGGGAGTTAGAATTTTTTCAGACCTTATTTAGGTGCACGACATTGGAACACCAATGAGACACTCCATTCGCGTGAAATGCTTATTACCCTTGACCAGGCTTAACAGATTATTTTAAGGCTAAGACTAGTATATTTTTTTAGTATTTTGAATTATGGACTTTACAAGCCTCATAAATAATTCATAATATCACAAACGATGACGTGCTCGAGGTGATTTTTTAATGTTTTTTTTTGTTTCAGAAAGAATGAAGCGTTTGACGAAGCCGATGACTGGGTTCCAGACATGAGCATCGAAGACACACTGACCACGCTTAGAGCCATCAAGCTTGAGCGCAGCAGAGCAGATAAGGAGGAATTCGATGTGACTGACACGCCAGATCAGGAACTGAAACCCGACGTGGACCATGCTTTTTCGCAAATCCTAGCCTCCGTCAATAGATCGCGCGGAGTAAAGCCTATTTTCCCGACCTATGTGCGCGAGCATTTACGCAAAGTTTGGGATCATGATAAGAACCTCTTGGCTATCTTCTATCCGTTCCTGATTCGTAGCCAGAGTCCGCCCAAACATCCTGTTCATTTGATGTTCTTCGATATCCTGCCTGTGTTGCCTAATCGCTTTCGGCCAGTAGGTGCAGCATTTGTACTTTATTACAAGTTTGGAAGAGTTCAGATTATTTTCATATAAATTAACAGTGATTTTAGGTGGATGTTGAATTGGGATTATTGGGCCTGTTTTTAGAATGAAACTGTGTCATTTATTTCGTTGACAAACTAGTAGTATAGTATGTCGCAAATAACTGAAACAAAATAATACTGTTCGTGAGTATTTGGAATGTGCACAATTATTTAAGGAAACCATTTCAGGTTGCTTTTTACCACTGCCGTATGTCAACTATTCATCCGGTAAAATTACAAAATTCTCGCCACCAATAATATGTATATAGCTGCTATTACACCACGGTTTTTTTTGCTCAAATTTGTGCTCATTTGAGCATTGGAACATAAAAATGAGCATCGAATGAGCATTGTTGCTATTGCCCAAAGACGTCACCAGGATAAAAAATTGAGATTCTGAAAAATTTCCCCGAGTCATGTTACACAAGTGTCGCGCCCCTTTAGTTTTTCCGGTGGGTCGGAACTTTTTTCGGGATGTCCCAGATTGATCCAAATAAGATCTTAAAATTGTTTCTCTATTTATGTTGCCAAGTAGGGAAGTTCATGACCATCATTTTATTTTTCATAGATTTTTGTCTCAGCTTATGTATCCAGTAGTCAGTATATCAGGCTAAGGGCGCAGCCACGTGAGGAATCGCCCTGTTGGATCGGCGAAACAAAATAATTTTCACAGTGCTCGAAGTTGCGCACAAAAATGCTGATTATTAAGCAAAAATGGCTTTTTCCTGCATGTTTCAAAGGTCTGTTTTCTTAAAAATTCGGCATGTTTATTGGTGGCTGCCGCCCTTTGCAAAATTGCTATATTTTCAAAAAATTGTCCTAGGTACGATTTATTTTTTCTCAAAATTCTGGTTACGTACGACCTGGATACAGGACGTATCAAGGGCGTACCGCCCCCCCCCTTTTTGGTCAACTCATAAGAAAATATCAACAAGGGTCCCCTCTTCGATTTTGGCTCACCGGAAATTCCGATACGTCTCCAATTGACCAAACTTGGTCCAAAAATCAAAATTTTCTCTAATCTTTTTCTGGGGGCTGCCGCCCCCAAACACGTGCAACTCTGTGGCTTCCTATTCCTTATTGTTATCTTTCGTCGAAGCCTATGCATGTATACACGAGTACATTATGCTGCATTTGCATGTCTACACAGTACACGAGTATATTATGCTACATTTACTTGTGTAATACACTGTCTGATGGACGTTACCATCTTTTGTTTTAATTTTTGTCGGAAAAAATTTCTGATACGTCTCTTGTCTCTAGTTGACCACATTCGGTCCAACTATTTAAAAAATCGTCAATTTTTTTCTGGGGGCTGCCGCCCCCAGACCCCTGCAGCGTTGTGGTTTAATAATCTTGCGTTTGTAAAGCGTTTTATAAGTGTTAAAATTTCCAAAAAGGGCAATTTGATCCAATGCCAAAAATCGAAAAGTCATTCCCCTCCGAAATTTTTTTCTGGGTACGCCACTGAGCACTCGCCCCACAGAATTCCTCAATTCTACATTGTGTTGTCTTTACTAAATACTTCGACTTGTAACGGTTACATACCTGTCATTTTAGCAATGCAACAGTGCAAAAAACGTTTAAAACTTTTTGAGCACTCGAACTTAAAAATGAGCATCGAAATTTAAAAATTAGCACAAATTGAGCAATGGCCGTTTTGAAAAAAAAACCCTGTATTATACAGACATAAAAATTTGGGTCTAGACAAAATAATGAACCCCACCCTAAAGTCTATTTTTACTAGAGTCATAGAAGTGTATCAACGGTTCGAAATGTGACGGTCCACACACCCGCATGTATGTATGGTAAATTGGTGAATAATGTGTGTACACTTGCGTTTTTATGTTTTGAATTCTGAATTGTTTTGTTTCAGGTGATCCGATTCAAGGATATGGCCCTGGCTAGTCCAATCACCACTCACCTTAGCAACATTCTGTCGGAGTGCACGACGCTCAGTATGATAGTTAAGGGACTGAACAAACATGCGGATTCACTGGTAGAACTATTCAGCCTCATTTCAGCAATTATTGAGTTATTCTAACGTTAGCCGTTTGACGCCTGTTTTTTCTAAATTTCAACATCTTTATCTTTTGCATTTGTCTTGCATTTTCTCCAAATATAGAGCAACAAAACAAGAACCCATTTTTACGATGGTTTACCTTTGCTCAGTCAATACACTCGAAGACATTGGTTGGAATTCAGAACCTAACACTAACTTTTTCTGGAAAGTTAGGGAATACATCGTTTTGCTTTAAAACATTTGAAATATTATTGTTTTGAGCCAAATGTAAGGTGTTTCGCTAACTTTTACGAAAGTGATTTCTAGTTAATATAACGCTATGAGACTTTTGATGGTCGAGCTGGAGCCTGGAACGTTTATGCAATCGTTCATGTTTCAGGTTTTGGACACGGTCTCAACGCATGTTCCCGGCAGTACTCTGAATGAAAAGTTGAAGTTCGTGTGGGCACGGTTGCAGGGCAGTGTGAATATGCTGCTGGATAGCAGCATGGACAAACGAAGTAATCTGCCGGGCATAAAACAGGTAGAATACTGTTATGGATTGATCGATTCAGTTTTTTTAGCAAAAAATTACATTAATTTGAGTTTCCGTTTGCTCAAGCACCTGTAGAGGCTATTATTTAGTGGAAGGTGCTAGTCTGCGAACATTCTTTGTCTATTATAAAAGGTTTTCAACGGTCGACACTACAGGCAAGTCTATTTCTTACTGATTCGTTTCATATTGGGTAAAAGCATTTTTTTCTTGTGAAAGCTCTCCATTTCAGAAGTTTGAAGGAAAGCAGGGGTTGTTGCGCAAAAATATGATGGGAAAACGAGTGAACTTTGCTGCGCGAACTGTTATTTCTCCTGACCCATACATCGATGTCGACGAAATTGGCATACCGATGGTTTTTGCCAAGAAGCTAGTCTATTGCGAACCCGTGACTGACTGGAATGTACAGAATTTGCAGAAACTAGTCACAAACGGGCCAGATAAATATCCTGGGTAAGATTTTATCTAGTAATAATGGTGATTTTGGATGGAATGCTGAAACTTACAAATTATATACTTTTTTTGCCAATCAGTTATATTCTTGTGAAAAACCGACAGACAGTGAAATATTTAGTTTTATCAATAGTACGTAATAGCGTCTCACTCTATGTTGAAGAAGATTGAGACACTCCTTCCTGCGTGCATGTGTTCTAGCGCAGGCAGATGCGTTGGTCGTTTTCTGGCCACATATTGCCGTTTTGTGCAATATGTGGCTGGCCAATCATCGCGTAGATTTTATGCGTAACACACTTTGGTACATAATCGCTGATGCGTAGATAAGCAGTAAGATAGGGATAAAAAGTTAATAACTCATTTTAATACATAATTTAGATACGAAAACATCACACTATGTTTGCAAATACGTTTGTGGACATTTTGACAAACTTTCAGCGAAATTGATGGAGAAATTTTTGAGAAATTGAGAAACGTTCATATCTAAATTCGTAATGTTCGCACCTAAATGATGTATGAAAAGTGAGTTATTAACGTTTTATCCATATCTTAATGCTTATCAATCAACGCTTTAGCGATTATAAAGAAAACCAACGTTGTTAGCCGATTTATAGAGTTTTTCATAAATATACGGCTATTGTGGTGAGCTTGAAGTTATGAATAATACACAGCCATCATTCTTATTTCCTTAGTTTCAGTAATTGTTTTTTCAAAAAATGCGGCTCCTATTTTTTACCTTCCAACCTTTTCCTGGTTTTGCAGCGCGTGCTTTGTGGACACTGATTCTGGCAGTCGCATTTTTCTCAGCAACAAAGATTCTGCTCAACGCCAAGTGCAGGCGCACCGTTTGTATCAGTACCACAATTTCAAAACATTTCACGGACCAAAACGGGTTAGAATGATGCTATTTTGTTTCAACAGCTGTCGGACAAACCAAATAATGCTTTGTTAAGACTTTTGTAGTATTTTTGTTAGCTTGTAAGATAAAACTTAGCTAAAAAGTTGTTTAACTGGTATATTTGTGATGATGTGACTGTGTGGAGGTATTTACCTATGGAGGAATACTACAGAACCATTGTCAAGGAGACTGATGAAGAAAGTTGAAAGTTGTACCTAAAGCTCAAGTTTGTGTTTGAAGCTTTTTTGCTAATTTTTCTTTTTTGTCCAGGTTTCACGACATGTGAAAAATGGCGATGTCTTCTTGATGAACCGTCAGCCGACTCTGCATAAACCCAGTATTATGGCTCACAAGGCAAGTCTTTGTTCTAATAATAATGTGCGGTAAACATTTTTTGAAGCACGTTACCTGATGCCGCGGAAATCAAGCAGAACACCAAAGTTGGTGGTCAGTCAAAGTAGTCAGGGTAAGGGGGGACGTAACGTCTTGAACAATTAATCTACCCACTAACTACAGAGAAAATTGTTCACATCGTTTTGCTAACAAAAAATACAGCAGGAAAATATACAATGCGATGAGTTCTTGCTTCGCAACTGTCACCAACCCGACTGGTGAAATTAATGCTGTTTGCTTGTCTTAATAGTCCGTACCGTATTCATTGTTTCCAGTAGGATTTTTAATGCTGTTGAATCTTGACTTTTTAGGCACGTGTTCTCCCTGGTCAGAGAACCTTGCGATTGAATTACGCCACGTGCAAAACGTACAACGCTGATTTTGACGGCGATGAAATGAACGCTCATTTTGTACAGAGTGAACTGTGTCGAGCGGAAGCCTATGAAATTGGTGAGGTTGTAAGATAGCTGTATAGCTGTGAGGATGGATTCTGTCCGTAATTTACGTACAACTTTGAAATGATGAAATTTTGACTTGAGACGTGCACGTGATTTTGTTTCAAATTTTGACTACAGTTTGAGAAATATGAAATTTGACGAAATATTCGTAGGAGTATTATTATTAATAATAGTGCAGTATTTAACTGTGCGTTTCGGGGGATAGTTGTTGTCGGTTTTAACGTCTGGAAAATAGTTATAGTTGAGTGAAAAAGTTGATTGGATTACATGCTAAAAGTTCTTTTTTCTTGAGCTTTGTCTACTTTTTGACATCTTGTTTCAGCTAGCGTTGGTAAGCAGTATTTGGTGCCGAAAGACGGGACTCCAATCAGTGGCTTGATTCAAGATCATGTAGTGTCTGGTGTGCTACTGACGAAACAGGATAGATTCTTTTCCAGGTATACCTTCAGTGATTATCAGTTAATTCATTAATTAAGTAATAATAATAATTTTGAAATTACGCATACGGCGCGAGATAGGGAAGAACGTATTTTGGTAAAAGTATACGTGCGATTCTGCACTACTTCTTGGCTAGTCTGTATACTATGTATTTGTAGCAACGTTCACCGCGCATAAGTTTGCCCATAGAGGAAAGATTCTTATAATATTATGTGCTGAATCAACACAATGTTGATTTTTGGTCGATTTTTTGCCGTCTCGGAAACTAATATTTTCACCAGTGCTCAGTCAGAATTCAAAAGTTCATGTACAAGATAGCTGTAAATAATTTTTCCAGGTTTTTTCCTGTTTTTTTTTTGTTTTTTATTAAATCGTGCCGAGCTAATTGTGCCTGCCTTCGTTATTTTAAGCAGTGACTATCATCGCCTTGTATATGCTGCCTTCGGATCTGTGAAAAAGCGTTTACGATTTCTCCCCCCGGCCATTTGGAAGCCTGTCAGAGTTTGGACAGGAAAACAAGTAAATATTAGCACCTTTTTTTCAAAAGAGTAGTCGTTATTGTACTGGCTAAATAATTGTATGTTTGTCATGTTAATGTTTAGAACAGTGACAGGACACTGTTGATTATATCTTATGTACACTCTCTGGCACTCTTCGATTAGTGATAGGATCCGACTCAATATTTAAGCTTGTGTTTAGCACAGTAGAATTTAGAGAATTTGTTACAACAGCTGCTATTTGACCGAAATGGGCGACAATTATTTAAGCTTCATGCCAGTTTTAAAGCAGACTTTATAATATTGATTTTAGATAATATCAACTGTGATTCTGAACGTGCTTCCAATTGATGCTGTGGCGCTTAGTTTGCAAAGCAAAGCCAGTACTGGAGTGAACGTGAGTTTTTACATGTTCAGCATGGTCATTAATAGTAATAATAGCCTATCGGATAGGACATCGTTTTTCTGTCTAAATGCACAGTGGGTGAAATTATAGAGTAGTGTTTAGCTAGTCACTGCTTAAGGGGGTAATTGCGTTTTTAGGTGTTTTTTTAAAAAGCCATAGCTCAGCGTTTACAAATTCAAATCACAAGCGGTCTTTTGCATTAGGTAGAACAATATCTTTCCTAAATGTATGCCATGCCTTGAAATTTAACCTGTGTTTTTCTTTCCAGTATAAGCGACTAAAGAAAGGTCCTTTCCAAAATATTAAAATTTTTTACAAAAAGTTTGCGCCACAGCTCTGAATCATACGATTACCTGTTGGGGCTGAAAGTTGGTAAGGTTTTTGACATGTTTAAAATCCCCAGGCATGTCCCCCACTTTTTTAATAACTAGTCAATTTACTGAGAAAATAGCTGAAGAGCAAACGCACCGAAAATTTTAAATATTTTCTTGTAATTAAAACCCCCTAAAAATGTCCACAGGTGAAATTTCAAAAAAGTGAGAGACATGCCTGGGGATTTTGACCTTTACAATACTGTCCCAAAAATTTATGCTCAGGCGTCACTTATAACTTGAGTACTGGTGGCGCAAAGTTTACATAGAAATCACAGAAACCTTGAAAACGCAACTACCACCTTAAGAGGTAAACGTAATGTCGTCTTTTCAATGTCGGAATCGACTCAATTTGGTTTGTACACTCATATTTTATCAAACATTTTAAAAATGGGCTTCAATTACCTAATAATTGATTATTTAGATTGTTCACGAAAAGCTGGCGAAATTACTGTTGGCTAAATCAAGTTGTTCTTTTTTGTAACTGAATGCCATTTTATATGCCATGTATTGCAATTGGATTTTGTTCGTTCTAGAATTGGTCGGTGCTGGAGGGTAAAAAAGTAAAGCGACCACCCTTGGAGCTAAGCGATAGCACAGTTGTGTTTCGCAGTGGACAGCTGTTGCAGGGCATTTTGGATAAAGCCCATTATGGTGCCAAGGAAGGCAGCTTGGTTCACTGCTGTTTTGAAGTTGGTTTGGTTTACATTGATCTGATTGCTTGCAAAAATGCAATATACATTGACAATATACAAAAGGTTATCTCCACTCCAGTGCTAAAATTCGGCCGCTTATAGCAGACGTTTGTTCCTTTCCTCTATTTTACCAGTTGTGTGAAGAAAACTAATTCAAGTGTATTATTTACACATTGCAAGATAATTGTTTAATAAAGCATCACTTATAGATTCAATGCAGGACAGGCATAATATGACCAAGAGTACATAATAGCGTGTCACTCTTTATAGAAGAAGAGTGAGACACTCTCCAGCCTGCCTGTGTTCTAGCACAGGCAGATGCGCTGGTCGTTTTCAGGCCACATGTTGACATTCTATGCAACATGTGACTGGCCAATCAGACAGAAGCGAGCTTCTATTCTCTGATTGGCAGACGCCTGTGCACGTGCTCCAATCATAAAACATTAAAAAAGGTTTGCAGATACCTTTGGGGATATTTTGGCAAACTTTCAGCCAAATTGATTGAGAAACTTTGAAGAAATTCAGAAAAATTTATATCTCAAAAGTTTCTCAATCAATTTCGCTGAAAGTTTGCCAAAATATCCCCAAAGGTATTTGCAAACCTTTTTTAATGTTTTTACAAGCAGACTATGAATAAATAATTAGTTATTAAGCTTTTATCCCTATCTTAATGCTTATCAACGCATCAGCGATTATATACTAAAGTGTGTTACGCAGGGAATCTACGCGCTGATTGGCCAGTCACATGTTGCATAGAATGTCAACATGTAGCCTGAAAACGACCAGCGCATCTGCCTGTGCTAGAACACAGGCAGGCTGGAGAGTGTCTCACTCTTCTTCTATATAGAGTGAGAAACTGAGAAGCTATTATGTACTCTTGATATGACGTTTTGTTGTATTCTTGCATCGTGTTGTGTGGTGCAAGAAATGCTGTACATATTTTTGTTTCGCATTAATTACTACCATCCTGAAAGGAAAAAATGAAAATATAAATATACACAGTAATTTACGTGGCCGTTTTTTATACACTGCTCCTCTGGTGTATGTCAGATTTGTGTAGTATTTATTGATTTGTCTAATTCCCTTTGTAAATTCAACAATTATATTGTTTTTTGTTTGTTTTTGTTTAAGCTTTATGGACCTACCATCAGCTGTCGTTTGCTAAGCTGTTTCTGTCGCCTATTTACCACATATTTACAGTTTCATGGTTTTACATTGGGCGTTGAGGATATTTTGGTAACCTCAAAGGTAAGCATTACCAAAAGTATTGATGCTGTACTTAAAGATGGATAATATGGAATTATTCACAATATAGAAAAGTTTTTCAAGAAAATAATGAAGCTATAATATGTAGTGAGCAATCTGAAACTAAAAACTAAACTAAAACTGAAAAGGCTGCAAAATCGTACAGTGTTTCATAATTTAGGCAAATCACAAGCGCAGAAAAGTGCTAAGAACAGCCGCAGAGTGTGGCGCAGAGACATTGGCCGACCACTTGAATGTGCCATTGGAAGGGACTGCACTGACAGAAGCACTCCGATCAGTCTATTACTCCAAGGACACCATGAGGATAAAGGAAATAGACTATATTGTCAAGTGTCTGACAGACAGTATTACTGCCGGCATTAATAAGTAAGTTTTCTTAGGACCCTAATCAAGACTTTTGTCCATTTTTACAGCAAGTTTCATATTGCCAGGAAAATATCTCACTGTCAAAGTTTTGAGACTCTTGAATTCCAATGCAATTGTTCAATAGGCAGATAGGTTTACGGAAACCTAGCTTTTGTACATTGTACATTACACATACCCTAAAATTAATAATTTAAAAGTCCTTTTAACATTTTAGTTACGTGCGTGGATCATAATATCTTGACCAACATATTGTTAGCATAGATCCCGGCAAATAAAATTTGTGCGAAGTAGCTTGAAGTTTCCAATTAATGCAGACGGATCAAAGCAATACGGGTAATTCAGAACAGACTGTCTTCTCACGTTGATGTCTATTTCAGTGTCTCTCTTCCTGTGGGTCTATTGAAACAGTTTCCTGAAAACTCACTTCAACTCATGATACAAGCAGGTGCTAAAGGAACTATGGTTAGAATTATTATTTATCTTTGATAGTGATTTTCTTATAACTGAACTGCTTATTGTTACTTGAACTTCCTTGTCAGTCAATTTTTTTGGCTTCGCAACAGCTAAAATAATGCTATTCTACAAGCTGCAAGGCTTTAAATGAGTTGATGCGAAAAACTCATGTCTTTATTTTACGACAGTTTACAACTATGACACTGTAATATACGCTAACGGGACTCATTACTTGATCTTTTGTGAAACTATCATCTCGTTTTATTTTTCAGGTAAACGCGATGCAAATTTCGTGTGCTCTTGGCCAAATTGAGTTGGAAGGCGCTCGCCCCCCACTGACCAACTCCGGTCGCTCCCTGCCCTCCTTCTACCCCTTCGATCCGTCCCCTCGCGCCGGTGGCTTTGTGGCCGGCCGCTTTTTGACCGGCATTCGACCACAGGAGTATTATTTTCACTGCATGGCTGGACGTGAGGTAACCCAACCTAACCTCAGGACATGACATTCGGGTTGCAGTTCATAAAAGCAGTTTTGACTCTATATCTGAATCTGCTATAATAACTATAATCGATTTAGTGCTATATTTGAAAATGGATTCAGCAATTATTTATAGTTGAAAACATTTTCGGCTAATTTCATAATATCGTTCGGTAGACGTTTATTTGTGTGCTGCTATACAGGGAGCTTTTTACTTTCATGCACTGATAAGAACATAAGACGAGAGAATAAATATTTTGAAGAATATTCGAGCATTGGTGCAATTAGGCAGTTAACATTTCTGTTGGCGTCCTGTGGTTGTCATTATCACTGCATGAACAAGCAACCAAACCTGCCCCTGTCCATTATTGCTTTGTTGTAGGGTTTGATCGACACGGCTGTGAAGACAAGTCGCAGCGGTTATTTGCAACGCTCAATAATCAAACACTTGGAATCGATTATTGTCAATTATGATTTGACTGTGCGTGACAGCGATAAATCTGTGATACAGGTAAAACTTTTTAAATCTAACAGCTAAATGAGTGTCTCTTCTTTTGTAATGGTTTGACACTATTTAATGTATTCTTGATGACGTCCATTACAGCGCCGAACCTTAAGAAGCTAGCCAACCAAACTTTAACTAGTAGGTGAATTACTAAAAAGTTATTTTGTCCAACCGTGCTCACAGGCGTCTACTTTATTGTTTATGTGAATGCCTGTGTTTGCTGTGAGAAAGTTTATAGAAGGTTAAAACTTATTAGTGTTTTTTCAAAGCATGCAAAGCATCTATGAAGGCAAGAGACGCATTGTGCAGCTTCACCCTGTTAAACATCTTTTTTGTTTCAGTTTCTTTATGGAGAAGACTCGCTTGATGTTTGCAAATCCAGTTTTTTGAAACCAAAGCACTTTCCTTTTTTCGTGGACAACTTTGATGTCATCCACAGGCCAAAGGAAATTGATCATTTGAAATCTCTGGCCCAGCAGAGTGAGCAAACGGTAAAAAATGGGTTTTTATTGTTTAGGTGCAAGTATATTAGGCATCCGTATGTTTTCAGCTTGGATTGAAATGCAAACTATACGGGCACCTTAACCTTTAATCAAGTTTATATTTTTCTTGATTTTTTTAGTTTTTATGCACCATTACCGTGTGAATAATTTTTGTCTTGGATATGAAGAGAAATATAACTGCTAGGTTCAGCTGGACAAATATTTTAGAAAAATCGTTCCAAATGCTAAGGCGGTCTATTTGCCTATTATTAGAAATATTAATGGCTGTTTGCGTAATCCTCGAACAGTAGATAATAAATTGTGGACAGTGCTCACCAGTTCTGTCAGCCTCATAAATGTAACTGTTTTTTTTTATAAAAACACCACATGATTTGGATATCAAGAGTACTTAATGAAAAAATTAAGCAACTCTGGTGTCTAAGGTCTAATCGTCGGTAATCCAGGACAATCTTAGAATTTACTAGTATGTTACTACAATAAGGGCACAACAACTGAACATATTGCCTTGCCTCCCAGTATCGCTTTGAGTCACCTTCATAATTCTCTGAGTTAGAGAAAAAAGATTCGCTGGGTAAAGCTCTTCTTCGACGCTTGATGGTGGAAGTGGGTGTTCAAATTTGAAGTGGTGTACACCCGTTAACCTTTTAGAGCCTTTCCTACATTTGTAGAGTTGGTGTAACGTGTAAGTTTTGTATAGCGATGATTTGTTTTGTGAGATAAATGATTATAACAGACAAACTGTCATTTACTTTCCTGAGCTTATCTGCTTAAAGTTTTTTGGTGTACTATTGTCGTCATTGTTTATATCGTGATGTTATGCGCTCAGTATTGTACTTGTGGTAGATTTAGGCAGGGGCGTAGCCGGGGGGGGGGGGTGGTAGGAATGCTGGCTACGCCAGGTAGTTCGTATATAACTGTGTACTCGTTTATATCTACGAAGGCAAAATATGAACAGACAATATGTAAAAGGATATTAAGTTTTATGCTTAGTCTTTTCTGCGCTGTATGGCATCGTTAAAGGTAGGGCAGTGAGCGCAGTCCATACAAACATATACATAGTATAGTACAGCACGCTTGATATGGGTTTCTCTTCCATCCAGTACACTGGCACCAGAACTGCTAGTATGGTAAGGCATAGCAAACCACAGCAACGGAGTAGCAGGTCGCGAACACTTTTGGCAATAGTGTATCGTCTGTAACAAGAATAAACAGTTACGGAAGGGCAACACAAAAGTTGTGCAAATCGGACACCAACGCTGTGGTTATCATAATGGTCAAGCTGATATTATGTTTTAATCTGTAAAATCTAGTACTTTAGCCTGGGGTAACAGGTTAGCTTCCCGATTCCCATAACTTAGCTCGCGTGCTTTTAATTGCTGCCTAGACCCTAACCATATCATAGGGTTTGAATCTTTTTCACTTAAAAATTTGTTGGTACTGCCGTATTTCTGTTTATTCGTACGTTTATAACAAGCTTTTTAGTGTGAAACGCTCGAAGGTTACACAATCACTTTTTTGTCTGTTTTGTCATGGCTGGATATTTTTATTATCATGATCAACTTTTATCCCTACTTATCGCATACCTAAGCCCATAGTACCATGTGAGCACCAGAAGGCAGTGAATCGACCAATGCGTGTGTGGGGGCGCGACGCGGTAGTGGCGTTTTCTGAGCCATCCTTTCCGTTTGCTATCGTTGACCCATGCTATATATCCTTGAAACGTCCATTCTAATAGCTCTAGTTGATTGGTGCATAGTCTAAAATTACAGTTTGCAGACACTAAAAATCTGTCATTTCTGTGAAACTGTCTATGGCCTACAGATTGTTACTCTCTAGACTGCGATTTTTCGCAATTCGCCTATTAAAATAATAACGTACTCAGAGCACAATGTTCAATAATTATATAACTGGATAACCTTAACTCTCTTGCTTTATACACCTTAACCAGAAAACCAACATAATATCCCAGTTTTTATATATAAGTTCTCCACTGATGCAGGCGATAAAGATGAAGTCGTCGGGGAGGGGGCGTGTCGGGAATTTTTCCCTGAGGTGGCGTGACAGAATTGATCCCCTCTCTGTGAGCTGCTCACATGCCAATTTTTTTTCTGAGCCGGCGAAAAGGTAGTCAATTTGCCTTCGGTGGCCGAAGAACTTGTTCAAGTTTTTAGCAAACGTGTTTAGTTTCGCTCAAGACGATGAGTAAAGCGGGTGCTATACTTCGTAAAGCCTAGCTTTGCTTTGACGCGTGCCAAAGCAAAGCCAAGCTCTGTGTTGCAGCGCTTTGAAACAAAGCGATGGTTGCTTTGAAGTTTCAAAGCAAAGCATTGCTTAGCTTTGAAGCGATGCAACGCTGCAAAGCAATGCCAAACGTCAACGCCAAGCAGAGCGTTGGAAATTCAAATATTGCTATACTTTGGCACACAAAAATGGCGCGAAAGTATCTGCTCTTTATCTAAAACTGAAGCAATCTTAACGGAAAATGATACCGTTTGTATGTTAAACAGTCAACAAAGCGCTTTTCTTGCGAAGGCAGTATCATGACCTCGTTCAAGATCTGCGCCGCGAGACCCTGAGTTTTTGTGTTAAAGCTCAAAAAGATGAAAACTTTATTTGTAAAAAATACTACTAAAAGCATTTAAACTACTTAAAATGCTTGAAAACATTAAAAAATGCACTTCAAAGGTAAGAAAAGTAAAAAAACCTGTACATTGCTGTATTTAAATAAAAACTGAAGCGTTTCAAAGCGCAGCAAAGTAGAACCAATTTCTACTTGCCGAGCTTTGATGCGCGTTGAAAAAAATCAACGCTCGGCTTTGAAAACCGTGGGAATATTTTTCAAAGCGTGGCGACGCTTCAAAGCGAGCAATATGCAAAGCTAAGCTTTGGCACGCTTCAAAGCGCTTCAAAGCAATCCAAAGCTTTTCAAAGCGCGTTGGAATTTTTTACAGCGCTTTGAAGCGCTTTGGAATTTTAGGGAAGTATGGCAGGGGCTTTAAGAAAGAACTTACTGTATACCAGTGATATTATGAACGCAATTGTGTCGATAAACTTACTCTTGTAGCAGTAAGCTAAGGATAACAGCAATTGTCACTCGAGTGAAGAAGATAATAAACGCTAATAAGACATTTTTCAGTCGTTGCAGAAATTCTGGCATTTGATTTGTATACAGTGCAAAAAGTAACTATAGAACACAGGCACCGTGTATGACGTGCACAGTTATATATATTGTCCAGTTAGTTTAAAGTTTTCACATACATTTTAGTACTGACATGTATGTATGACTTACACAATGCGTAGTATAACATCCTTTTGCTCGGATATGAAATTACCAAAATAGAAGAAATAGAAAGCCAACTTCTTGCATTGCTTAATTTTATCAGAGTTACAGTTTAGGGAATCTATCTACGATCGAACAGTCACGAGAAGTAGTGAAAGCCTACGAAGTCGTAGGCAGTACATATATACCTTCTGGAAGACGAGTTGCTGAACAGTATTAGGACAATCAGTGAACTCCCATATCCCTCTAGCTCTCACCGCTTGCCAACGCTCTTATAGGGATAGGATCAGGTGTGTGTACATCCATAATGTGTCCACAACATGGATATTATACGTCTCAAATTAAAGATACGAGGAGTACATAATAGTGTCTCACTCTTATAGAAGATGAGACCCTCTAGCCCGTGATATAGCGCAGGCAAATACGCTCGTGCAAACTGGCCCACTTCACTTGTTGAAGTTTTTAAAAATATACAGCCATCATCGTTCAGATTCTGCATTAACAGAAATTGAGAAAAGCGTATCTCAAAAGTTTCTTTATCAATTTCTTTGGCCACATAACCGTATCATATGCAAACATTTTATGATGTTTTTTACACTCTAGTTATGTGTTAATAACGAGTTACTAACTTTTTATAACACAAGCGCATCTTCGCACCCTTGAGAGGGTTACTTAGGGCCTATTCCTTTACCGGATTAAACGACTGGACTTATTTTAGTCCGAGGTTTTGGAATGGCAAGTCGGACTAAACGGACTAAACGGTTTAAAATAAGTCAGCGGCTTAATTTTAGTCCGAACCCATTCCTAAACTACCACCGGATTAAACTTTTTAGTCCGATCCCATTCCTAAACTACCACCGGATTAAACTCTCAGCTGGACTAAAATTAGTCTGATTAAAAAATTTCCGTTCCTAAACCGGATTTAAATAAGTCCCTTTAGTCCACTCGCTGCATTTTACATGAAGATTTAGTCCGCGTTCTGTTACGTGGATTAAACGGACTTAACTTCCCGGTACCCCCCAATTATTCGCTTGCTACTTATGACTATCTTAACCGATTTGGACGATCTACATATCAAATTGTAGCTGAATAATTGGGCTATTTTATGGTGTATTTCAATTATCCGTTTTAAAAACGTATTCCAAAAACTCTTCGTCAAAATTGCTTTTTTTGGTCAATTTTTAACAAATTCTTGTCAAAAATCTAAAATTTTTTAAACAAAGGGTTTCTAAAAAGCTTTTGGATATTATGTAATTTTAAACAAAAATTTCAAAAAAATTATTTAGTTTGAATTAATTTACGTAAGTCGGATTTGAAATGCAACCAGGCGCGGTGAAGGCGAACGCTTTAACCACTCGGCTACGCCCGCCTGAACGGTAACGTGCTAAATAGTCTTTATATATAATGGATATTAAAAAACTAATATGTCATAATTTGCAGCTAGTTTTTTTTTGCATTATGTGTGTGCCGCTGCAAGTAAATTTTTTATATTGCGAAAACGCTGTATTCAAACAGCGAGTTAATGGTCAACTTCAACTGCTCAGCCAATCAGAGACAAAAGTTTGTAGGCGGAGACAAAACTGATTGGCTGGTGCGAAAAAACATTATAGTGCACTAGAAATCCAAATTTATCTGTGTCGGGATTCGGGAAGTTTAAGTTTAGGAATGACACCGGACTAAATTAAGTCCGACTAAATTTAGTCCGATTATAAATTTGGTCCATTCCAAAACTGCCGGATTAAACAGTTTAGCGCGAAAAAATAAGTCCAGTTTGATCGGACTAAACAGACTTAAAAATCAGCGCGCTAGCTGTTAAGTCCGTTTAATCCGGAGGTATTGGAATGGCTTTTTTCAGCATAATTTTTAAACCGTTTAGTCCGATTATAATTAACCCTTTAATCCGGTAAAGGAATAGGCCCTAAGGGTCTTTAGTCTTTTCTTATAAGAGTGAGACACTAGGTTCGGGTATGTAGGCATCTTTGATAATACCACGAGTAGTGAGTACATAATTGGAGGCGTATGACACTCTTTCCATTGGCCAGCTTGGCAGCACGATAGATGCGTTGCACATTAGCAGCCAAAAATTTTCTTATACGACCGCTCCCAAATTGGTGCTACCCAAACGGGTCCTGCAAGGTATCCAAATGGCCCCTGCAATCTCTCATTTAGAACGTGCCTTTTCGTGGACTTACAGAGCCCGTTCTGGCCCTAGTAGTACCCTTTTGGGACCATACTCTGCTCATTATGTACTCTCTACGATAGTTATATTTGTATGAGCCAGAGCACAGTTTAAGAAATGCTTTTCGTTCATGTTCTAGACGCCAACGTGTGTGCCTGTATATCGACTGGGATCGATTTCGAAGCGTCTGTCTGAAGATTTGAATGGTTTTCTCGAGAAAAATGCTGTCAACAACAAATTAAAGGGTTGTCAATTTATTGAAATGTTTAAAATTTGTACACATTTACTTTGTGTTTGTGCGACCTGCGGCAGGGTTGTCGGTTGTTGAGCATTGACTAAATACTGGTTCTTTTTTTGAAGCTAAATACGTGTCGCCACACACTCTGCGTCTAAGCGTCTGCAGAACTATTGCTGGCATTTCGGAATGTATATTTCGTTTTTCTGTGATTAATTGTCGATTTGCTGGATTGAAGCACCTTTTTGGTAGGGGAGATTAATGCAAAACTTCTCCTCTGTCTTGAATAGTCTCACATTGCAGGCACGACACTTTTTTAAGTGATTTTTTTCATTAACTTCAGGTCCGAAGTCCAAAGTGAAAGTGTCGAAGTATAAAGACATGATTTATCGCAAGAATCTGTTGAGTCTGGTCGAGCCTGGGGAAGCAGTTGGTTTATTGGCGGCGCAGGTACGTAGTCAGCTAGTTGCGCGACGACTATTGAACATTATCAATGAAAAGTACTAAGGTAAAGTAGAGTAAATTACTCATCATCTGTAGCCTTGAAATTTTTAGTGTAGAGCTTCAGTTTCTAGATAATATTGATTTAGCATTTTTTTGACGTACAAACTTATTACATTCTGCTGATTGTTGGTAAAATGATTAATTATGTTACTTCACCCGAACAATAATTTCGAAACGACCACTTCACACTTTCGCTCGCGAGTTGTGAGCCACTGATTTTTCTGTCGTGGGCACCTTTCAAACATTCTGGGGGGGGGGTCGACTAGCCCCCTATGCGCATGTGTAGCCCACCCTGCGCTGGATTAAACGGATTTAACATGCACGCATAATAGTGACGCGCATAGTTAAGACTTAAGTTAAAGTTTTGTAATGGCACTTCAAGCATAATTTTTAAACCGTTTACTCCAATTTAAACTTTAATCTGGTAAACGAATGGACCCCAAGATCCACTTTCGTTTATATTTAGAGCATCGGCGAACCATCCACTCAAATGACACTGAACACTTTTCACTTTGCCGGTCGTGGAGAAATGAATGTGACCCTGGGAATCCCACGGCTGAGAGAAATTTTGATGGTGGGCGGCTGTGGACTGCCCTTCATTCGCTGTAAGGTGATTCCCGGCAAAGAGGACGCTGCCGCCCGGATTGTGCGTAATATGGATTGTATTCTGCTGAAAACGGTTGGTTGTACAGTTTGTAGCTAATCATGTCCGTTTTCGTATGGCTATTGAAAATATCCGTAAGAGAAACTGCCACCGATACACACATGATTTTTTGCGCATTCGTAGACATCTGCTTAGCTTACAGACCTGAAATTATGTCAACATATGCATATTCCAAAGCACAACCACATGGTGCATAGCGTGCTCGGTAAAATAACTGTTAGTATATTGCTAACCTATTAGCAAGAGTACATAATAGCGTCTCACTGTATATAGAAGAAGAGTGAGACACTCTCCAGCCTGCCTGTGTTCTAGCACAGGCAGATGCGCTGGTTGTTTTCAGGCTACATGTTGACATTCTATGCAACATGTGACTGGCCAGTCAGCGCGTAGATTCCCTGCGTAACACACTTTAGTATATAATCGCTGATGCGTTGATAAGCATTAAGATAGAGTTAAAAGCTTAATAACTCATTATTTATTCATAGTCTGCTTGCAAAAACATTAAAAAAGGTTTGCAAATACCTCTAGGGATATTTTGGCAAACTTTCAGCGAAATTGATTGAGAAACTTTTGAGATATAAACTTTTCTGAATTTCTTCAAAGTTTCTCAATCAGTTTCGCTGAAAGTTTGCCAAAATATCCCCAAAGGTATTTGCAAACCTTTTTTAATGTTTTTACAAGCAGACTATGAATAAAAAATCAGTTATTAACCTTTATCCCTATCCCGTTTTATCATTGGAGCACGTGCACTGGCGTCTGCCAATCAGAGAATAGAAGCTCGCTTCTGATTGGCCAGTCACATGTTGCATAGAATGTCAACATGTAGCCTGAAAACGACCAGCGCATCTGCCTGTGCTATAACACAGGCAGGCTGGAGAGTGTCTCACTCTTCTTCTATATAGACTGAGAAGCTATTATGCACTCTTGCTATTAGTATATTCATTTTTTACAGTTTAGTAAAAGCAAGAGTACATAATAGTGTCTCACGTTTTATGCAACATGTGATCAGCTAATCAGAAGCGAGCTTTGCTTCTGATTGGCTAGACACCTGTGCACGTGCTCCAATCAGCACGCTGGCGGCCGCACGTGCTATTGCCTTAAAAGTGTCAAAAACACATTAACTTACCAGTTAATGTCATATTCAGCACATACTAGCAATAATTCCTGAAAACGGTGATAAAAATGTAGGCAAAATACAATTCGGGGGAAAAAAACAAAAAAAACCCAACCCGACCGATCGTGGCAAAATTTAACACTGAAATGGCTGTAATGGGGGCCAGTGTGCTGATTGGAGGACGTGAGGCCGCCTGCGTGCTGATTGGAGCACGTGCACATGCGTCCAGCCAATCGGAAGCGAAGGTCGCTTCTGATTGGCTACCCACATGTTGCATAAAACGGCAACATGTGGGCTGCAAATGACGAGCGCATCTGCCTGCGCTATAACACAGGCAGAAAGGAGAGTGTCTCACTCTTCTTCTATAAAGAGTGAGACACTATTATGTACTCATGGTAAAAGATTTGTACCAATTTTAATCTCTATGTTTTCAGGTCTTGAAGTCAGTTCACATTCAGGAAGAGGAAGAAGTGACCTCCATGTAAGTAATTGGGTTAAAGTCAAGCTGTTTTTTTAAAGAAGATTGTGTGAAATTGCGTACTGGTTAACTATGGTGTGCTAACAGTTTCAGCTTGAAAGCCATAGGCAAGTTAATCGACCGTTGGCATTTCGGCTTACTACTAGGAGCTAACAGTTTGTACTGAGACCCCCAATAACTCTAGTAGATACATCTAGATGAAGCATTATGTGCTCGTGATAAGCTCATTATATACGTTTTCATATTTTTGGTTACGTAGAAAAGACAGACTAATTTGTCGAGTTTTCACATTAAGTTCTCTGCGTTTGAACAGCTGATAGTATTTTCATTATCAAAAGTATATTGTGTAAGTCTGGCTGTAGACACTGTTTGCCAAAGTGAGGTACTTACTGTCATATATTTTGTTCACTTTCCCGATTAAAGGGGCCTTTTTGAGTTTTGTAAATTTGGCTTCAATTCAAGCTGTAGCTCATTTTTCCACTAGTTAATGCGCAAAATGTTCAGGCAAACCGTCGAAATATAATATGAACAGAACAGTCGAACAGATTGCATTTTTTTGTTTTGAGTATTTGCTAATAGGTCTGTGGGATCGCCTCAGAAACAAAGACATCTGGCGGGGTCATCTAGATGATGTTTCGGAAGTGGTTAGAGTTTCGAAATGTCCTAGCTAGTCTGCAGATAGCAGATAGAGGAAGGATTGATAAATTAAAGGGGTCTCAGTCTTCTCAGTCAGTCACCCAGAAGAAATACCAGCATTATAATTGTAAACTGTCTGTACTAGTTGATCCAACAGACTATAGCGCTAATTTTTTTCTGTATTTCAGTGGTGCCTATCGCTACTACTCATTGCGGTTTCATTTGAAAAAGCAACGCCATAGGCCGGTGGAAGCGCAACATTTGAGCAATGCCAAAATTTTACGTTGCATTGAAAAACACTTGATAAAACAGATGTGTACTGTAATTCAGAAGAAAATGAAAGATCTGAGCAGCCAAATGTAAGTCGAATGCTCGAATCATTATATACTGTTTTTTCAGACATGCTGGTCAGTTTACACTTATGAAAGTTAGCTTAGGTTACATGGCACAAACAATATAGAAATGTAAAAGAATGTCGATATGAAGAAGTTATATGTATTTTTTACAAACGACAAAGCTTACACTTTTCGAGCGCTGTTCTACAGTTTCGCGTCCAGTCTGAGTTCTGACTCTGCTGTCTGGAGCAAATTTTTTTGCGGTTTCGATAAAGTCTCAAAATTCCTTGGCCAACTGTTGAAAAGACTAGTAAAGTAGTTTCCTGTCTTTTCTGCGCCGTTGTTGAGGCAATAAATGAGTCGTTACATTGCACAATGCTTTCCCAGTTGCCTTTGGATTCCCATCTAGTGCAGCACTGTTTCAGGTTCACTGGTCACTTTCAAGTCAACAGAAAAGCTATGAAGGAAGATGAGGAAATGGTTGCGCCTCAACATGCAGATGATTCTGACTCAGTAGGTTTTAAAACAACAACTGACTTTACTGCTTTCAATCCGAAGTGCAGGAAAAATTATTGGATCAAAAAAGTTATAATAGTTACAATAAGTCGGCTTTTCAATTTTTGTCCGAGCAAGACCAAAAGCAGGCATATGACCTATTTTAAAATGTTTATCCTCCTCACTAGGGGTTTTAGTTAACTGATAACTTTTTTGAAAAAGTTATCAGTTAAAGTTAATAACTTAACTGGTAACTTAACTGATTTAAAATTCTGTAACTTAAACATCCCTACCCCTCACAACTTTTGTTTAGTGAGCTCTTCTCGGTGAATTTAGCAACTATATTGTATCCTATCATGAATGCATGCATAAACAGTGTGGACAAGAGTGAGACATTATATAATCTTGGTTTTACGTATCTTCAGGAAGCACTGAACGCTGACATGGACGCCGGGGAACAGAGAAACGCTCAGCGGAAATCAGATGACGCCAACGATTATTTGGGGGAGGAAGATGAACAGCAGATATTCCCTGATGGTATGGCTGCCCTGGTTTAGCCTGGAAATGGGAGTCTGTTCAAACGTATGGGGCACCGACATATATCTCAGAAGCTAAATATACAGTGTTTATGCTTCGTGACAGGCAGAGCCTACCGATTTCTCGGTTGGTCTATGTTTTCAAGTGAAAAGGCCCTGGGAGTATATCATTGTACGTTTTTCACAGTAGCACAAGCAATATTGCGCCGTCGCTATGTATTGTCAACTTCTGACTTTAATTGTTTCAGAGGCCAGTTCGGACTCAGAGATGGAATTAGACAGCCAGTCGGTGAACGCTCAAAAACTGGACCTCAGTTTGACAGACAATGGAATGGCTGTTACAGATAAATACATCGCAGATGCTGACAATATGAATGTTGCTCGGGTAGAGGTCAGTCGGCTTTGGTTATTCGGAGCTAACTGTAGCTACGGATTCCTGATAGTATATTTTTGCTGCTGTGCTACAGCGCAGCAGCTCATTTAGGAAAGGTCTGGGTATGTGGGTATGTATTTAGGAACAATATGTGCTCTTGATACCCAGACTGTTTTTTACCTGTGCAGGCTGTGTGCACTGTCAGTGTGTATTGTCTAGTGAAAATATGCAAATTAGGTTGCATATACAATATGTACTATTTGCATATGTGTGCGTGTGTGTGGGAGTAAGATAGAATTTTTACCGTCTGGTGTCTACGACATCGGTTCGGAGAGCGCTTGTTTACACATGTTACATTTGCAGTTTTGCACACAAACCTGATAATAGTAAAATGTCTGTCAGATTACACTGTCAATTCAATTCAACTAATCTCATTTTGGTTTCACCTCATAAAATTGCGTTCATTTTCACTGCTTGAGATTTAATACAAGTAAAATTGTAGTCTCTACTCGAATATACAGATTTTATTGCAGTTCACAAAAGCATGGTGGAGGCATTAGTAACTGATGTGACGAATAGTTTTTATAAAGAAAAAAGAGCATCAAATCTCATTTGTCAATTCAGTAAGCCAAGCAATGAGTACTGCCATACATTGGCCAAGTTACCTCAGGAAGGTTTTAAAACAAACATGCAAACTGGAGCGAAAAACTTACTTTGTCGGAGGTTTTAGTGTGAGATTGGCGTTACGTTTGTTTGCAGCGATGTCACTCACTGCTATATTATCGGCTACACCCGTTTACCTAAAGCTTTGCTGCGCAGCAGATTTTTGAAATGGTGTACCTATTTACAATTAGCTTTAGCGCTTACTGCTTAGTGAGAACACCTTTTTGCATACAGCTTCTGCTTGTTCTGAAATATTTACATTATACATTTTCTGAAATGTTTGCAATGTGAGAAAGAAACTTAGAAATTTGAGAAGACAACGGAACTCATACCGTTTCAACCGACCTCAATCAAGCGTGCAACCTTGTTTAATCCTCTCTTTCAGACAGTCCTTCAACATGGCAGCTGGGTGCATGAATACTCTTACGACGTGAAAAAAGAACAGTGGTGCTCTGTTGTGTTCAAAGTAAGCTAGATTGGTACTTATAACTCCATAGGTATATAACTCATAACAAATAAATTATTAAATGCAGTAAATGCTGAGGGGTCCCTTGTCAGTGTCAATCGACGCTGAGATGCGAATAATTTGGATCTCTCAAGTTGTTTTTGGAAATAAAACCAGTAGGGCTGAATATTCCATGCTAAAAATTTGACATTGATTGATACTCATTTGAATTCCGAAACACACACTGTTACGCCATCTTTTTTGACTCGCCAATATTCACCTTTTCAGCTCAGTCTTTCTCATCGTACCAAATTCGATATTGGCAACATGCTGGAAAGCTTGCTGGCTTGCTTTCTGGTGCAGTCCACTCCCAAAGTGACCAAACTGAGTCTGACTGTGGACAAGGACACAACTTACCTTCAAATGCAGGGCGCTAATTTGCAGGTAAATTCTTTCACACGTCGAAAAGCCTCAAGGTCCGTTTACCACCAGGGAATAAATATATAAAGATTCAGTTATCTGTTTTGTTCATTATCGCCACTACGTTTTGCTTGGCTGCAGAGTGCAGACTTGGCTTGGCAGTTAAGTTCGTTGAAGGAAGTAGACATTTTATTTATTATCATTATCACGATAGTTTCGTTGATAACAAAACTACAAGAGCTTATCATTTTAGTCTCAGCCGGCAAAATATGGAACTATTTCGCCAACCAGTTACAAATACTTAGACTGTTGTTTGTATGAATGATAGGGTCGGAGATTATTGTTTCAGACTTTGTCCCAGTACCGTGATATATTTGACATGAACACTCTCTACTGCAATGATATTAAACGAATGGCTGCTTGGTTTGGTATTGAAGCTGCCAACAGAGTGATTATCAAAGTGAATACATTTTTTCATTTTAGTGGCGATAATTAGTTTACTTTGTTGCAAGATTTTTTTCGGTAAGAAGCGCCGATAAATTAAATTGTCATGATACTGTTTAGCTAACGTAACATTATTTGTAGTAATCGTTAGACTCCAACCAGCTTTGTCCTTCTTTTTCTGTTACTCAGCAGATACTAAAGTCTGGCCACAAATTGCTGAATCTTGAGACAAACAGGGGGGCCTGTCGCGCAACTTGACAAATCTTACAATTTGTAACAACATTGTAAGTGCAATATCTGGTGATTCGTTACAAATTCATCACATTAAAACAGGTGGCGTGACTTTTGTGACTACTTGCAATACTCTTGATGGCTGCAATTCGTTGTTTTTGTAATGAAAGCACACGTTTGAAAGCACGAAAGCAAGACTGACAAAAAAATGCCGAACTTTAGTTTCGATATATAGCCTGATGCTGATAACAAGATTTTGACACTGTTGTTTAGCATAATATTATGTATTACTCAAGTTCGTAGCTACTTTTACTCTTTTAGGAGCTGCAAAACGTTTTCGGCAGTTACGGCATTGACGTGGACTTCCGCCATCTTAGTCTCATTTCCGACTATATGACTCAGAGCGGACAATATGAATCGTTTAATCGTCATTTTCTGGTGGACTGTCCTTCCTTTTTGCAACAAATGAGCTTTGAAACATGCACCAATTTTATGAAAACAGCGATACTAAGAGGTAGAAAGGGTTGTAAGCAATCGATTTTGTCGAATTTTTTACAGACACAAGTTAATACGCATATATAGCTTACAATTCCAGAAGGAAGATGACTAGAGAGGTAGTAAAATGCCGCTTCTAACGTCTAAGACTGGAGCCTGTCCAATGTGTTTTTTGCCAATTTTAGGACTATTTCATTTTCAAAATTACTTGCTTGGAAAAGAAATGCCAACTAAAAGTCAAATGCTGGCTAAGGACAATACCACGCTTTTAATGATAAACACTGGCCAATTGGGCTATCGTTAACTGCAAATCAGTAAGACAGACGAATTTCGAATAAACCATACTGTTAACAGGAGTTTATCCATTGAGCGTACATGCATACCAATTACACAATTACAGCTTCACTGTGCCGAATTTTGCATTGAAATTCAAACAGTTTGTGTTCTTTGCCAAATTTTCTATAGAGATTGAAATTTATGTAATTATAGAAAGATGACTGGTTCTATTGTGATTGTTTAGGTCAAACGGACAGTCTGGAGTCACCATCAGCCAGATTAATCACAGGAAAGTTGCCGCGGAGCGGTACAGGAATATTTGACCTGAAAGTCAAAATTTGAAGGTTGCGTACGCGACTGTCTATCACGTCTTTGCAGTCAAGATGGTTCATGTGCAATGTGCATCAACACTGGTGATTAACCTTCAACAATTGGGAATTAATTTGATAACTTCATCACGCTATCATAATTCCTCATTGAACCGAATTGCATAAATCACATCTGACCTGTCGTTATTTTCAGAAATTCCAAAAATTTATTTAAACTTTTCATTTATTCGTTACCAACTATGTATTCGTTTCCAGAAGTCTCTCTGTATCACAGAAGGAAATACTCTCAGAAACCTTGGGATTTAAAGATTAAGTGAACATATAGTGTCAACCGCTGATATACAGCATGGCTTCTGAAAACAAAATTTAGTTGTATTGTTAGAAGTCCTAAAATCAGAAGGAAATTGGTTGGTAGCAAGTTATTGTGTGAACAAGTTTAAAGAGTACATAATAGTTTCTGTCTCTTACTCCTATTGCTCTAGCTGCTTCTGGTGCAATGCAGGCCATTTAGTTGTCAGAATTCAGAATTAGACCATTATTGTTTAGAAAATTTAAAAAAGTTAACAGCCAAAGTTCTGTGAATGCACTCTGGGGCCTGTTGCTCAACTTCGCAAGTCTTAACAATATTGTAAGTGCGAAATCAGGTGAGGCGTTACAAATTCGTCATATAAATTCAGTACGAATCACCTGATTTTGCTCTTAAAATTGTTACAATTGTAGGATTTGTTTGTAAAGTTGAGCAACAGGCCCCTGGTTTCGGGACTTCATAGTTGATATGGCATTGATAAGTATAAGACATAATATAAAAGTATAAATAGAGTCAGTAACTGATTATTAACTCCTAATTAGGTAGGTGGTAAAAAAATCGCAAAAGTTTTGAACATATTTCCAGAATATGGGTAGCAGTTTCCTCCAAAATAATTGATAAACTTTTGAGATATGAACAGGTCTCTAATTTTGATTCTGGTATCTTAACGCAGTGCTAGCGTTAAAGTGTCAATGTGCGGAGTGTTTTACACGTCTTTTACTGTAGCTTTGCGTCTGTCACACCTAAAATCCCTGTTATTGTCAGTAAGTTGGTGCTTTCATTGTTCTTGAGAAGGGTATTGGAAACAAGCAAAAGTTTACTGCAAGAAGTAATCCGGTGAGTGAGCAGGGTGAACGTTTGACAACATTAGACCTGTTGCGCAGTAAAATCTACCCGCAAACAAAAGTAACTTTTAACAATTTCAATAGTGCATCATTGGAAGAATATGACACTCTGCCTGAATTCGAGTTAACTTGTCTTTAACTGATCTTGTGCAGTGACCAGTTCACGTCAATCAATAATTGTAAAAAACGCAAAATTTCAAGTCATGACCGTTACTCAGAGTCCCAAACTGCAGTCGAATTCCTGCTATTTTTTTCTGAGCTCATATTTTTGCTATTTTTCTAAGTGGCGTAGCTTTGGGCAAAATTAGCAGTATTTTCAACAGAAGTAGTCGTGTGCAGTTTAATTTAAAGGAAAATTTAGTGGTCACGTCGCATAGAAAAAAGTAATGAAATGAAATTCAAGCATGTCTATCTTGAAATTTAAAAAATAGCCACAAGATTGCTTTGAATTCAAGCCATAATACATATCAGAACATTTTTGTAAAATTAATAGTTTGTCTCAATTGTAACTACAACACTCGAGCTACAACTACATAAAGCTAAAGTTCTGTTTGTTGTTTAGCGCCATGTTTGCGACTCAAAAAATTAAAGGTCAGGTTACGGAATACGGGTTATGAAGGTACGGGACCTTGAACCGACCCGACAATGTTATTTGGCCCGTTTTCATTAAAAACTCATGTAAAATAAAAATTTGAAAAAATTGAAAAATCATAAAGAAGGTTTGAATGTCCAAAAGTAGACCATTGAAAGTTTCTAGATAGGAATAGGAAAGATCAAGTTGAACTATTTTTCGCAAAAGTCTGATTTAGAAACAGATAAAAATTAAAACAAAAAATGATCGGGGAGTCGAACCTGGGACGTCACTGACCCGAAGCGAGAGTCATACCGCTAGACCACCAAGATACACACAAACTCTTCGAATACGATTAAGTGAAACACAAAATTTCAGTATACCGTCCTTCCACTGTTGACACATGTAAGTCGTACTGTGTTACATAAGAATTTACAAGATAGCAGTAATATCTGAAGAGGAAACTAACAAATAGGTAAATCATAGCGGATTTCTGTTTTGACATTTGTATAACTAAGATCTTCGGCAGTCAAGGCCGGTTAGCTCAGGTGGTAGTGCGTTAGCATTTACTGAGCATCTGATTTCAAGTCAGAAAGTTAGGGGTTCGAAACCCCACCAGTCCTCAGCTTTTGCATTCTGAGAAATTTGTAGTTGCTGTTCTTTAACTTGCGTCTTTTCGTTAGCCAACATTGAGCCTACCTGCATTTCTAGTGTAACTTAACGTAGGAAATTACTCAGGTTTCAGTCAGTGTTAGGGCAGGCCTTCCAGTGTTATTTAACACTAGAAATTCAACCTACCCATAATAACAGGTAAGTCTCTCTATGCACAGATTCTGCAAATTCTATACAAACCAAGTATAAAGTAACTGTTGCGCTGTGACGCAACAGGAAGAATATAAGTCTAACAGAAAGTGGGCTGCTGGGAATCGACGAGGTCAGCTCACGGTCGCCAACCGAATAATCTAACCGCTCGACTATACAGCTCCAGCTACCTAAATGCTTCTTTGCAAAGTAACATCACATTTCTATATAGAATCAACAATACAGCACTATCTGCTTCTAAACGGATACAACAATAGAACAGGTTAAATTTTGATAATGCAATTCCTTCAGTCTATGTTCCAATTGTGGAAAGCTTTTGAATGGGATTTTGCACTGTAATGGTTACAAAAGGAGACTTAGGTATCTATTTATGGGAAGTATGTAACTTCAGTAAGAGCACTTTCACTGTCCCAACAGTTTTACGATGGCCTCTGGCCAATGTACTTAAAAGTGAATGCTTGATACTTACTGAATACTTTTACCGAAAATTTAGCTTGTTAAGTTTCTCAATGTGATATAGCATAGCGCAGGCAGGTGTGCTCGTAGGAATCCCCCACTTGTTTCAGAAAACGTAATAAGTAAACAGTCAGAGATAGAGGCGTGTCTCACTCATCTTTTGTGAGACAGAAGGCAAAAGCATGACAAATGTGCTGTTGCAAATTAATTGGATAAAAGGGGAATAAGGAAAAATTTAATTTTTAATTTAATCTTCGTGGCACTTCGGTGGATATTTGCAGGTGAATTTTATTTTTGTATTTTTAAAGATAATTTTATTCTGCTCCGTTGTAGTGTATTCATGCTTGTTTCACATTTTGTTTCTTTTTAATTGTTAATGGTTTTGTTTTGTTCAATTAATAAAAAGTGTATTTCGTTGAAATGAGTGAGTCCGGTTAGGGGTCACATGTGGCGTCACTGCTCGTGCTCAGGCCATGGGCAAAAATTTAAATCCATGGGCGCCATGGGCGATCCGATCGACATCACTAACCATGACGTTAGGCTATAACTTCATGTAAAAATCTGCTTCGTCAGTGTTAACAAAAATTTCGAGTAGAGACGCTTTGCAACCGCAAAAACTTTTTTGCGCCTATGATTTACACGTAAAATTGAATTTTTGGGAGCCCCTAGTAAAAAATTGGCAAAATCATTGGTTCTAGTTTGTTACATCTGCAATGCTCCTTTCCTGGCCCCCTGGGGCTGCATTGTGTGCAAATTTGAAGCGAATCTGAGAACCTAAAACTTTCACTTTTACTGGTATATAGCCCCCCCCCTCTTAAGGTGGTAGTTTCGTATATGCACTTTTTGTCGCGATTCGTTCGAACCAACAGCTAACTTGATGAAGTTTGACACACGTATGAGGCACTTATAGGCCAACATATGGGCAAATTATAGGCTCTTTATAATCAGTTACACTATAGTTATAACGTAAAAACTAGTGTTTGACATTTTTTGGCTATTTTTACAATATATACCTAGTGATTTTTAAACAACTGCTTCTCAAAAACAGTATTGTTTTTCACTAAATTTAAAAAAATGGTATCTAGATATTTTACTTAAGATCACTTTGGAACGTTAAAACGCATATTTAACTGTAACTGTTTTCAGGAAATTGACACTTTCTGAATTTATCTCTTTTTTCACTTTAAAAAGATGTGATGTAAAATTCAAGCTATGTATTTCTTCGAAATTTGGCACCGAACTAGACCTATTTGCATTGCAGTGTTGTGCTAAAGCTCATGTTCTCAACTGTTAGGTATATAATCAGGGTTATGAGCTCTGAAGTGTATTACTCTCATTTTTTACTAAAACAGCTCGAAAATACGTGACAAGACGTGATGTTATATATTCGTTTGACGTAGCTACTGTAGTGTAGTTTTAATGTATTAGTGGTAATATTAGAAGACAGTAGGTCTTTTGTGACGATTGCATAGATTTAACTTCCGATCAGCGGTGCTCGAAATACAAAACAGCTAAAACAAGTGGGCCCCTAAAAGGGGCCAATTCCGGCACAGAGGCACAAATTTCTGTAAACGTAAAGTATTGTGGTTAGGTTAAACAGCCAGTATACCAGTAAGTAAGTGAAATTTCCATACAGAAGGTAGGTTTATTATGTAGATAGTGGTTGGTATATACTGTTGCATACAGCATAGACGGTGCTACATATGCAGTACGCAGCTGCATTGTCTAACTAGTAACTACCTATGACGCTGCAGTCAGCGTCGCTGACTGCAGTCATCTTGTAAGCAACACTAAGCATAGGTACACTACCCTACATTTCACTTGTGAAATGAACTGGCGTAGAAATACTGCACTTCGCGGCAACTACATGTATGTAGTGCGCAATGCGCAACACAAATATATGTCGAACTGTACACATGAAATGTTGGTTTATACTTAGTCGTACAGCCGGCAAGGCAAGATTACGAATCATGGTTGTCGTGTATACTTTGGTGAAAGTTACATTGATTGATCAATTTTTACTTGTCAAAAAGACTGGTGAAATAATAAATTTGTCAAAATTAAGTAAAATTAGTTTGATCAACACCTAAAAATTACTCTATAGTGTATGTCATGGGTAGACCCTTATACTCCAAAAAGAGGCACTGAGAAACATTTTGCGGATTGGTTGACCGATCCTCTTTTGAAGGACTCATCGACACGCCAGCCGCAAAAGTCAGCATTACATAACGTCTCTTCAGCGTTCCTTTGCCACCGCTTGACATCTTCGCCTGAGTGGTAGACATTGCCGCTGAACCATAGGTATTGCTCTGACTGGCAGACAGGAATTTTTCAAACCTAATTTGCATGTTACTTGATTGAAGCACCGCCTATGCAATATGATTGGATTTATTGTATTCTACATAACTTTATCAATAAAATTATTGGCTACCCTGTTATGACTAATTTGCATATCAGCAAGATTGGCCGGCCAATTTGGTGCATGTCAATCAAACGTCAGACAAACAAAAACTTGCAGGGGGGGCGAAGCTAAAGAGAAAAAATATTTGAAAACAATAGAATGTTTACGTAATCAGAAGAAAAGTAAGTTTAACTTAAGTACCTAAGTTACTTAACCGCGAATTTAAAACTTTATTTTAGAATGAACACGTTTTTGCCGTTAACAGCCCCCATTGGCAGAAAAAAAAGACTGCCATATACTAGGCCTATGGTAAGTATAGGCTAGGTGGTGGCTCGTAGCACCAAGTATGTACTCTTGGTGCTACGAAATGATTACAAATATTCCGCCTCTAGGCGGAATAATTAGCTTTAAAACAAAAAATTTTATTCCAAAAAGGGATCTTCAGACGCTGAGAATAAAATAAACATAGTAAGAAAATTCGAACATTTGAATGAAATTTCCAACATTTTGCTTGAAAATACAAACCCAAGCTGATGATAAGTTCTTCTAAAAAAATAGACAGTCCAACAAACTGTTAGCTCAAAACACAAAAAATTAGGATGTTTATTGAATAATAATATATAACGCTAACACAAACCCACACCATTCTGTCACTAGTAGGCCAGTTAGTCCGTGATTAGCTGTTCTCTTTATCACGTGTATTATCTGCTCTATTCTAATTGGCTAACTTGCTTAGGGACAGGGACAAAGTAGAACATTTATCAACATTGCTTAGGAATATAAGGACAGTCCTTATGGCTACTTAAGGACAGTCCCTAAGCTGCTTAGGGACAAGTATGAATCAAAAGCAGCTTAAAGACAGGGAAAAGGAAGAGACCACCGATATGAATTAAATCCGCATAGGGACAAGGGCATTTCTTAGAGACAAGGACAGTCGTTAGGGACGAGTATGAAGTATGAACCGGGCTTAGGGCGGATTTCACAAAGGGGGTTTCATTACTGTAATACGTAACTTTGCAGGGTGAACGGACATTATGGATGTAAGTATAAATCAAGCCTTACTAGCAACATCCGTATTCGAATAATCCAGGGAAGATTCGAACCACCCATTTCTGGATTTGCAGACCAGAGATATTATATTATATATTATATATATTTCGAGCTCACTGGGACAATGCCTTGGAGTCTTGGACACTGTCAGGAATGCCGTGGTGTACGCAACGCGTGTGTCATACTTTACACCCTGAACAGAAAACTCACTGGATAAGAGAATACAACTCGCACACACGCCAACCCCATACAGCGTAACCGGTTACACTACTTGTTTATAGTAACCGGATACGCTAGCGTTTGGAGTTAACAGATTACATTGTCTGCGGTTACTAATTCTTAACTTGTACCCGCCGTAACTGATAAGTAAACACGGGCAGCGTGTTCTCGGAAATTTCTGTTTCGGGTAGTCGCCTTAATGTGAAGTCTTCAAAAATTGGCTTTCTCTAATTATGAAAGTAGAAGTATACAGTTTATATGAAACTGGAAACCAGAATCTATTTTCGGAATTATTACTTAGAATTCAAGTGATTCACCCGTGTTAGGCTTGATACTACAGCCGTATGTCCGTACAACCGGCAAAACGCCACTAATAGTGTATAAGATCAAATAGTGTCGTAATTTTTTTCTCAATTTTACCTGATGAGTGGACATACGGCTGTCAGTATGAATCGAAATTTAAATATGTATTTCTGCTTAGCCATCTACATATGTTCGAAATCTTCGAACAGGATGATAATGCAGCACCATTGTTAGTTATGTACCACTTTGTTGGGTTTCAGTTCAGCACCATAGCGGAGCATTGGTAGTTGGATATGGATACACATTGTTAGTATGTATACATCCAACGAACTACTGCAAAAAATTTTTAAATCAAAGACAAATTAAAACAAAAATATTGAAAATCACATCAAGTGCAAATTGAAGGATACGATGTTTTTAAAAATTTATTAGGTCATGTTAGTTGTCTCAGAGCAGTCAACGTTAAAAGGGAATTTGCAACTACATATGTAAGTCATTGCGAGAATGATACATTGGTATCTCACCAGCATTAAATTCACCCAGCCTTATGTACTATATTATCATATGTCTACAAAAAATGAAATTTATAGCTCTAACTGGGTGTTTGAAAAAATTCAATTAGACTGAATCGGCAGATCGCATCGGTTCTGCCATTCTGGGAATGATCGAATCTGATCGCCAATCAAAATAAGAAAATTGTATGATGTGTAAATCTCAGCAAACAGGGCATTAATCGTTTACGTCGATACTCGATAGTATGAATGGTCTAGTAGATTTACGTAGTTTTCTTAAACTCGAAACATTTGACATATTCAAATTTAACGACAACGACAAGACTAATGATACATTTGAGACTGACAGTTCCCACATGGTTGGCTCACCAGTTGGCTTATTATGCTACTACTTATCGTACAATAACGATTATAACTCGATTCGGTGTTACAATGAAGGGCTTTAACTAAACTTATACTGCAAACAGCAGCGTGCAGTCTGCTCTGCTTACACTGCACGCTATACTCGAATCGATTTACAAATCAGTAATGCTCGATTCATACTTACAGCCGTTCAACCGGCAATGTTACGAAATAGTCACGCCACTAGTCTGCGTTTAAGCTTATAAGATCAAGTTGTGGCGGCATTATTTTGTAATTTTGCCGGCTAAACGAACATATGGCTGTAAGTATCAATTGGCCAGTATAGCACTGGTGGTTGTACAAAAAGTAACTGATACGCATGTGGGAAACTTCGTGTAGGTACATTCGAAGTTTTTATAAGAAATATCACAAACGTCCGATATTCAAACGAACCAAGTTGCTAGGGGTGGGTGCTAAAACCCCACGCGTAACAGGCCCCACAGAAACATGATTTACAAATTTCACAGAAACATGCGTATACTATAAATCACTTAAAGCACGCTAACCAGTGCCATACCTAACCCTTTCTCTGTAGACAGTCAAGCCTGTGCGGTTCTGTCCAAAATGTGTGAAAAGTATGCCTGCACTTTTCTTGTGCATACCTATGTACTATGTGTCACGATTTGAGTTAAAGCTATTATGTTATGTATTCGTTCAAAATAAAGTTTAGGTTTGCCAGCTTTCAAACTTAAAGGGCTTTAAAACTTAAACTTAATTGACACAAACGACGTTCAGCACTGCCAAGCTCAGTTCGAAGGCTACAAAGCGTGTACAGGTTAATCGACAGTCACTACAGCACAGCTGTTTCCACACTATCTGTGTGAGCATGTATCATGGCTGTAACCCATTGACGTATAGTATCTAACTAGTAACGTATAGCTTAGTGTCCGTTAAAGCGGTTACACGGATACTATTTGTAATAAGAACGGTTAGTCTTATTACACGGTTAGTGATAATTGACAAATTTAATAAACATTTACAACGCTTATTTTGACAGTTACCAGTCGGTCAAGTAAATACAGTGGTTAAAGTTATTTATTAAAGTAAATAAATACACAGTGGTTACAGAATCTGTCTAATGTTACGGGTTACTGATCCTGAAAGTGCAACAATTCGGAATCTGAAACAATCTGAAAGTTAATATTCGGAGACTCCTAATCGCATTTCGACGTTCCGTATTACCGTGTCCATTCATAGTTTACATTATTCAAAGCGCACACTTCAGGATGAAACAGACTTATACCTAATTGTTTTTTACACTTTATTATTTATATATTTTAAAATAAATTATGTTAATATTTTTTGGCGTATTATATTAAGCACCATAAAGTCACGAACAGTGAATCAAAACTTTGAAAAAAAGATGGCGATGCGCCAATCAAATAAAACGCACACAAACACACACAGCCAAAGGGCATTTATATTGTTTGCTCTGCGGGTCTTTTAAACAGACCGGATGACGCATACATATGGTCAGACCACAGGACCTCTAAGTGCTCAGTCGTGAGAAACCGCCTAGTTTTATTGTAAGTGTACAGGCGTGAGAAACCGACTGCAGGACCACCCAAAGTATTGTCCACCAGACTTACCGCCACACCGAACGTCTTTTGTTTTCTTTCCTACTTTTGTAGTACAGTACAATGTCAAACTATGTTCTCGTTTTTGTGAATTATTTAGCTTTCATGTCAAATCCATTAAATTGTTAGTTATAAAATTCAATCATTCATAATACAGAATTTTTACAGTAAATAGAATCTCGCTCTGCTTCTTTTTTAATTGTTTTTTTTGTCCGCGAAATGGTTAGTATTAATATTCGTACTGTATATTATCAAAAATTGGACTCTACTGCTAAAACTTCACTTTAATTAGTAAATTTGACAAAATGAGTTATTCGATAATTAAGTGTAGCTAAATAAATGCATGATTTAACTGCTTCACTTCAGTGTACGCACTTCCGGCCGTCAATGGCAGACTTGAGGAAGTTTTATAAGCATACTACAATTGCCGAAACTGAACAGACAGCTTTAAGGTGTGTCTACGATGAGTGGCGCCGACGTCGATTCACCGAATATCGAGCTGCGTCTCTTGCCAAAGAGAAATTGGCTGAACTCGCACAGTCTGCGTGAAATGAGTCTATCATGGATTATATGGAGAGGTCGTCAATTTCTTTTGCAAACGTATGACACACAATTAGCTAAAAAGTGTAGACTTGCTGAACTCACTACTCCGTCGAAGGGACCAATTTCTAATGCAGCCTCGGAACATCGTCTGCCTCAGACGATGACTCCGTCGCCGAGAATTGTTTTGCGGACACGTTTGGGTGGATTAGCCAAAACAAAAGCTAGTTCACCAGTCCAGAATGAATATCTATTGAATCATATCAACAAACAAGACTGGCACGGACTCATCGTTCGCGAAAATCTCCCTTTCCGTAATCGTGGTGTTTTTGCCACAAAACAATTCAACAATAATCGTGGTGTTTTTGCCACAAAACAATTCAACAATAACAAATTTCTATGCAACTATGAGGGCAAAAAGTATACTCTTCAGGAATATGAAGAGCTTGAGTCCTCCGATGAAGCAAAAATTGCCTCTGCTCATGGTGAGGAGCAACTCAGATTACGCCAATTATTTTTCAAACGTCAAGAGTACGTAATTCAATTTGAGGATCCTCTTGACCACCACGAATACGTAGAGACGGGTCTGACTCTGCCGAGAAAGGATATTTTGGGCCTCTGATTAATCACAGTTCCAAGCATCCTACTGCTCGCTTAACAACCAAAGTCTTGCACGTCGATGGAGTCCCTACAGCTTTTTCGATGTTACAAGCTACGACTAAAATCTCAATCGGAAAAGAGTTGCTTTGGAACTACTACATTCGTCAAGACCGAACAAAACAGCTTCCCGAGTGCGCAGGAATTTGCCCCTGCGATTTGCAAGAATGTGTCAACGACCGCCAACGACGTGGATTGCAATGATAGCAATCATAATCTCCAACACGCGGATTTGTTTCTTAATCAAGTATCCCATACGGGATTTTTTTCTCGCACAGTCTCCAGTACGTGGATATTAATAACAAGCAAAGCCCAATGCAAAATGAGCCTGCGAATACAAACCTATATTTCGATTTCGATTCGAGCCACATAGAAAAATTGCCATACTATACACGCCAATAAATGCAATAAAATAATTAATCGCTGACATGTAGCTGCTATGTACTTGCTGCGATATAGTTTCATTGCTAACCATTCCAACAACCGGTCGTCCACAAATCGCTGACAACTGCTCATTGATCCTCACTAATATAAAATATATCAGCTGAGCTGATGATCCTTTTGAAAGCTCATATGCTTAAACAAACATGTCGGTCCCTTATTTCGACTACGTAGTATCTCATCTGTTTCATGACCAACAAAAATGACGACGTCACGTTTGTACGGTGTATTGATAGTGCCATTTACAACCGTTGCAGGTAACACCAATGCCGTGTTTGCCATAACAGTGGATTGTGAGCCTATTTTTGTTAAGTAGTGGTCTAGTTTGTGACATCGTGTCGAAGATAAATTTTACTTTACTTTTATTCTGAATTACTGTTTGTATAAAGTGTGAACTATGCAAAAGAGTGGACAAATGGAGACCATGCGAATATGTGAGATATACTTTTAAAGTGAGACCTGTGTGATTTCAGACTTGACTGCAAAATTACTATGCAAACAGACAGAGGAAGACAAGATAGTGAATGTTATGAATGTTAATTATACAATTTTTTGCAACTACTACTCTTGCATTGTGGGCGTGGTAAGACATACTTTTGTAAAATATGCAAATGACTAATAAGGTTCGAACTTTGTGTGTACTTCAGCCGTACATTACGTGCTTATGTACGTACATAGGTAGTTACTAGTATGAAAATGATACGTACCTAGACACTAGACAGACACATTTCAAAGACACACTCATGGTCACTTGAAACCGCACAATTACACACATAAAAACACACAGAGACGCACACACAAATCTCACTTAATCGCACGTTATTTTCCGCATACCTCATTCTAAAGAAGCCTGCTGCGCTGTGGCGCAGCAGGAAAAACAAGTCTCCCAATAAGAATTTACCGTGGTAAAGTCTGCAATACATGGATTTTAATGAAACCAAGTCTCCCAGTCGGGATTTATCCTCGCAAAGTCTCCACTACGTGGATTTTTACAGAACCAAGTCTCCCAACCGAGATTTCCACTCTGTTTAGTCTCCCTGACGATAGGGACTCGGCATTTTTACCGGCTGGGCGTCCGGTACCGAGCGGGTGGGCAGGTGGCGGATAGCCTGTGCCTCCAGCGAACGACAACATATGTTGAGTTCACTGCTGGTATCAATTCGACTATGGAATTATACAGCTTGTCAAGTTTAACATACACATTAAATTAATTCCATAGTTGTTTGACCCGGACCAGCCGCCCATGTAACAGCATGGTCTTTATTGATCATGTTGTCTGCATAATTTTTTAATATGAAGTGTTAAACTAATCACATATCAGTATTATATATTTTCATACAGCCTTCATGGTCCCCATTCGCAGAATTGGCACGTCATGCTTTTATAGTAGCAAAAATTACACTAGACAAGTTCACTATTGAAATCTTGAAATTTTTTCCTAAAATTCCAACCATAAATCCCGAATCCTGATCCTTAACCCGAACGCAAATCCTTATCTCGAACTTCAATCCCGCTCAATGTTTGAAAAAATAACCATTTGGTTGCATGGTTACGTGAAACTTAACATTGTAACGACCGGATGCAACTCATGTACACGTGACCAGGCTTTTAGGAACGATAATCATAAAAGCAACAAAGCCAAACTCACGAGCCAACTGCAGGTGTAGGGGTTTGTGGGCGGATGTCCCTAGAAAAAATTGGAGAAATTTTGATTTTTAGGCAGAATTTGTTCAATTGGGGACGTATCGGAAACGTATATTACACATAGCGCAGTTGCGCTTCTAATTCTTATTATTTTGTTTTAAAGTTCATTCTAACATATTTTACTAATTAACTAGATACTAAACTAATTACCCAATTACCATATCTTTCTGTAATTAGGAGTTATATTTTATTTGAAATTACAGAATTTTAGATATATTTTCATAAGTTTGTATTTCTCTTCTTTCCTTTAGAACCACCACAACCTTGTGTTGTGATAAAACTTCTCGCAATTTTTAATTGCGATATTTTCCACAACCTCGTGTTGTGATAATTATGCTATTATTCTCAAAGTCGAGTTGGGTTAACGATCGGAAATAAGTGTGTGATTTATACCAATAGACAATTGCATTTACACATATTTACACATGTGTAATTCGTACATGTGTAAAAGTGTAACCTAGCAAACACCTATATGTTAAGCTATGCTTTTTTACATTATTTTAAAGTATTATTTATTATTATTATTTCTTTGTAGAGTATGAACGGAGGAATAGCGACAGTTCGGACGAATTGGAACGTAAGGTCAGCCGGATAGTCGAGAAACAAGTCGATAACAGCAAATACAATCTCGAACAAAAGCTGAACGACCACGAACAGAAAATCACACAGCTGGAGTTGAAGACACGATCGCTAGAAGACCACAGCAAAAGTTTGAACATCCTGGTTTATGGCATCCCCAAACCAGTCAACGAAACCGACGAAAATCTGGCAGATAACGTTATGCAGATCTTACACCAAATCACCAACGACCGTGCCATTGCGTTTGACCGTGACATTAGTGCCATTCACAGACTCAACAGTAATAACTCTCAAGGTTCTCCTACCACGATTGTCGCCTTTAACAAAAAGCGTTTGGTCGAAGTGGTGATGCATGCTGCTAATAAGCTGAAAGACATTAATCGTGACCGTACATCCAAAGTCCCCCCTTTGCCCAGCATTAGTATTTCCAGACATTTCGAACCGGTCAAATCGCAGAAAGTCGGTTGGCTTAATCGTCTCAAAAAAGCCATTGTTGAGCCAACAAAAATGAAGTCAAAATTAACTCTCGCGCTCTCGAACCCAAACTTAAAATAGTTCAGCCCGGTCAACCTACTGTAGCTTTTGATGTTACTAACGTGCCGGACGCGTTTTCTAGTCTGATTACCCCTCATACGCATAAGGGATAAACAGGCCATATCCCCGAAACAGCAGTAAGCATACACAAAAGTAGACCTATTATTAACTTGGCTATTGAGCCTGTTAATATATATGTATACATACATTTGCCGGAGCCGGAGCCGGAGCCGGAGCCGGAGCTAGAAATTGATACCCTTATGATGAAAAATGTTCTAATGTTTAATAAAAATCTATCATCCATCTTCTTTTCGACCTTACGATATGTTTACAACGACTTCATCATAATGGCCAAAATTGTATACATGTATACAGTGTCCGTGTCGTAGCCAGGAAAAAATTTCGGGGAGGGATGACTTTTCATTTTTGAAACATGTTAAAATGCACTTAAGTTCGATTTTAACGCAAAAAACGACACATATTTCGGTAAAACACAATGGTAATTTTTTGGAATAATCGAATGCAAAATGCTAATCGAACGTAAAATGGGACCTCCAAATGGGTCAAATGGAGACGTATCAGAAATTTTTTCGACCCGGGAATTTAAATGCAAAGCACGTCATAAGCAGAACGTCATGCAGAGGCTTTGGTTAAAGTTATTAACAGACAAGTAAGCCACTAAGCCACAAGAATAGAGTTGTCGATCCATGGAATGCTTTACCAGACCACCTTGTCTGTGCTAAATCGCTTTCTGATTTTAGGATAGGTTTAGATTTAGTTAAACGTGATCTTCAGAAATTCTTGATTATTTACAAGTAATTTCTGTGTATTTTTTCTGTGTTTGCGATAATACTTTGTTTATTTTCCTTTTTGATGTGTATCGGGCTATATCGTTATGTTTATTTTTTCTATCCATGCTGTTGTTGCGTTTTTTGTTGTCATTGGCAGTATGCCTCTGTTGTTCCATTTCAATTGCTTTTTGAAGTAACCACTTATCACTTATCACTAAGTTGCAGGGGTCTGGGGCATACATGTACACGGGATCTCGGTCTGGGGGGGGGCTTGTCCCAGAATTTTCAAAACTTTAGGGGGGCTTGTCCCGATTTTTCCGAGGCTTGAGCGGAGAAAAACGCAAAAATTTCAAATTTCTGCCAAAAAAATAAAATTTTCGACAAAATTTGGCTATTTTTAGAAATTTTTCACTTTTCGCTCATTTTTAGAGCATTTTACGGCAATTTCGGGCAATTTTTGAGTGTTCGGGCACCTTTCTTTCCGCGTCAAGGAGGGGGGTTTGTCCCGGTGGGTCAAATCTGAGGGGGGGCTTGTCCCGGAATCTCAAATCTGGGGGGGCTTGCCCCCCCCCAGACCCCCCCCCCCCAATGTACATCTGTGGTCTGAGGACGGCAGCCCCCAGAAAAAAACAGATTTTTTAAATTTTTAGGCAAATTTGGTCAAAGCAGCGTCAATATTTGCTCAAAACCTTTCGGCAAAGCTTCCTCATTTTTATTTTCTGAACGTCATTTTTATTTTTTTATCATCAAGTTGTATTCATCGTCATCAAGTTTTATTCTGAAAATGACGCCATTTTTGACAAAAAAGCCTGCCTCAAATTCTCTAGAAATGTCATTTGTGCTATGATAAAACACCTAAAAGAAACGCGAAACAGTGATTTAAGCAAATAAATAGTGCACAATGCACCCCTATGCACACACATATATATCGTCTATATACATATGCTGAAATGAAACACAAAAGCGAGAAGCATTGAGTCACAAAGTTGCAGGGGTCTGGGGTCGGCAGCCCCAGGAAAAAACTAGCGATTTTTCCAATTTTTAGACCAAATTTGATCAATTGAAGAGGTATCATGAAATTTTTACGACAAGAAAATAAAACGAAAGATGGGATCAGATTGGACAGTGAATGACACAACTAAATGCAGCCTAATGTACTTGTGTCCTTGCCACTCTTACTGCAATCTAGATGAGTATGGGTCGCTCAGAGAATTTACCTCCGGTTCAGCATCCGGCTAATTTTTGGATGGCTCCGGCCGATCGCTAATATATATATATATATAAGCTAACACTATTGAACTAAGATTGCACTTAAGGTGGTAGTGTCGCCAAAGCAGTTTTGCTCATAGGCTGCAAAATCAGAACTTTTTGATTTGAAATTGTACGCTCACTGAGAAACTACTGAAATGCCACATGGTGTCAAATAAATACTGCCAGACACTAGACTACCAATATCTACCAATATTTTTAACCAATCACCATTTGTAAGCCCAGACATCACACAATAGAGACATAAAAGTTCAAAAAATCAAGCCAGATATCAGATTGGCCAGCTTGTGAAGTACATGTAACGTTTTGACGCACCATTTTTTTTGCCACAAATAAGAAAAATAAAAAATGAAGCTTCGTTTTTCTTTTTTGATTTCAAAATAAGTGTCTAATTTTTTACAATTTGTCATTATTGCTGTCAGTACCTTACAGGTTACGCACAGTTTCACAGTTCAAACAGGCATTACTCCACAACGACTAAAGCAATTTGCACTAAATTTTGTGTGCATAAACTATAGCATATCTGCTTTTACTTTGTGTAAAGAATCTAAACAAAAAGTTTTTTAATTGTGACGAAATTATCGAATGTGAATAGGTATGTAACGTATTTTTCCGACTATGTGTGTCACTGCTAGCTGTATGCTGCATCATTTTTCTGAAACTTGGCAAAAATATTTGCCTTATAGAAATATTTTAGAATATATAAGAGAACAATGACCTATCTTTCACTGAAAAAGTTTTATAGTCGCGCAAAATCGACTGCTTTCGCACACTAACCCCTTAAAAAGCTAAACTTAGTCCTAAATCTTTTCGACCTTTTTCTCACCAAACATTGTGTTGATCACGTACTTACTACGTTCCCAGGTCCAATTACTTCTATTGTCTCTTAGGGATCACTGACTTACACTACAAGTTAGATAGATATGCAATTTTCACCAACAGAATAGTCTAATTTATTCACATTTGTCAACTAACCAAATATAGACAAACATCTCTGTAACCGTTAAGTATAGTTGATTTGGTAATTATATTCTATGTAAATTAATAGTAGCACTTGAAAGTATATAATCGTTTTATTATATTATATTTAATTATATATAAGCATATGTTTACAATTGTTATTTTTAAAAAAAACCCATTTTTCTAACAGTCGTTTATACTTACTATCACGAGATATAATCATCTATAATCGACTCGAAACTGTTCTACCGTAACACGACTCTTATGAAAAAAGTTTTTTATAATAAACCAATATGAGATCTTTTAATTCTTTTAATTCTTTTAACCGGACTTAATTATAAGTAAATCAAATTTGGGTCACAACAGAGATATATAATATATGATAGGAAGTTTTCTTTAACATTTTATAAGTATTTTCGTTAATATGCAGTCCTATATGTATTTCGTTATAAGAGCTGAATCTGGGTTACAATTATACTGGTATTAATAATGACCAATAAACGTTTAACATGAAAAAATTTCTCTTGTGTTGAGTCCTACAATTACTCTGTTTGCGCCTTTTTTTATTGTTTATGAATATATTTAATATAGCTTATAACACGATTTAGCAGTTCTAGACCATGATCCTTCTATGATCGACATACATAGCACGACATACTTCATGATTTTCCACTTATTACTATTAAGGATTAGATCCATCTCTTTACCTACCGTCTGTCCCACCACATCACCCACTTGGACATCGGCTTTACCTTAAGGCCAGTTTACACTACCAAACCCGCACCAAACTTCCACCAAACCAAACCTCCACCAAACTCAGGTTTGGTGAAAGTTTGGTGGAAATTTGGTAGTGTGAATATGCACCAAACCTCCACCAAACTCCACCAAACCTCCACCAAACTGCCTCTGCAGGTTTGGTGGACCACCAAACTTGGTTTGGTGGTTCGACCAAACATCCAATCAGAATGCAGCAAAAAATAACGTGACACTCACTATTAGGGCTGAATTGTGTTGTTAACATTTTCCCACGCTGCTGCGTTTTGATTATTATTGTTCCGCACGGCTATATATACTCAGTGTGGTTATTTTTACTTCATCTGCATCATATAAATTATGAGTGATGCTCAATGGACATATGAAGACGAAATTTCCTTGATTGATTTCTACAAAGACAAGGAATTTTTGTGGAATGTGAAAAATCCGGATTACTACAAGAAGCATCTTCGTGCCCAGTAGCGATCGACCGGAGGCTCCGGCTCCGGCTCCGGCTCCGGCCGGATTTGAGCCTCCGGCTCCGGCAAAAAAAGTGCCGGAGCCGGAGAATTTTCATTGCCTAAACTTTGGCAAAAGTTCAAATTTTAAGAAAAAATTGCAAGGTTAACGAAGCGTTTAGTCGGTTATATACAATACTTATATTACTGGAATTTGTATATAATGGACGTGACTACCCATCTCTACCATTATGTATTTTTACGTCTCTAATCGACTAAACTCGGCCTAAAAATCAAAAGTTTCTCACACTTATTTCCAGGGGCTGCCGCCCCTAGACCGCTTTAGGCTTGTAACTACGTGACATAGTGATTTGAACTCTACATTTAGCTCTGATGTTTTCGACCGCTCAAATTTAGTACAATGTTTGCATGTGTTGCTATTTCGCAAATTTTTGTGTTAAAATAGCAAAAAAGTTCATTTTTACCCATTCAACAAAATCGAAAAGTCATTCCCACCAAAGTTCTTTTCTGGCTACGCGACTGATATATATGCCTAAATTACAGGGGTCGGGGGGCCGGTAATGCCCGGAAGCTAGAGACATTTACGGCATTGTATCTTCGACAAAATGCAATATTTTCCTAATTTTTCTACTTTTTGGGGGTATACACCCTTCTTGACAATTTTGCAAGGTTTGACTAAAAGGGGGGGTTCAGACGGACACCCTGAACAGCCCCTTCTCTCTGACTCCTGACTACGCCCTGGCACCGCAGTCAAAATGCCATACTGGTCAGTTTGACCAAATTGTTGCCTTTTAATCAATGTTGGCGAAAATTTTTTGTGAGATCACCCAAAACCGGGACCAGTCAGTGGCCTACCACTGGTCGTATGAGTGTGTAAAGAAATATGTACCTATAGAAATGGGGCGTGACTGTTGAAAAATTAAAGAATGTTGTTTCGAAAAAAAATGAAATGAAAAAAATGAAAATTTTTTCACAATTGGCAACATTTTTTATTTACTTTAAATTTTTTTGTAAAACACTGCCTCTGTTGTCTGTTGTTGTCGTGTTGTCCAACAATGTTGTCTCGTCCATCCGAATCCACCTCCTGTATTCGTATTGGTCTTCCAGACGTAGTTCTTGTAAAAGGCTGGCATAACAGCCCTTTGTATGACGACGCTGTAGCCAATCTTTAGCCCAAAAAGCTTTATGGCGTTTAGGCTTAGGCTCATCAGAATTCTCCAATAATTCAAGTACAATTAGTGCTGCTGCACTCGCTTTGCGAGACATGGTAAAACTGACACAAAATTCAATTAAAATCTGCCGTTGGCGGGATCACCCGCGCTGAAATCTGATTGGCTGTTTGGTGGAAGTTTGGTGGAAGTTTGGTACGGCAGGTTTGGTGTGAATTTGGTAATGAGAATACAAGGTTTGGTGCAAATTTGCACCAAACGTCAAGTTTGGTGGAAGTTTGGTTTGGTGGAAGTTTGGTGCGGGTTTGGTAGTGTAAACTGGCCTTTAGTTCGTCTGGACCCTAGTGTATTGGGTAAATACACACGCATGTCAGGATTATGCAGAGTCACGAAAGGAACCGTGGCTCCAGGGTCTCCGTATCAGAGGAGCAGAATACAAGGCCCAACAGTGCTCATCTGGATTCGACCTCGGCTATCCCTTCTTCGACAGTCGGTAGTACTGGCTAGCAGGGCTTCGACAAAGTGAGAATTATTTTGGTTAGCCACTGCTGCTGGAAAAATTTGTGACAGGACATCTCCACAGGCGAAAAGCCAGCCAGGACACTTAGGGACCTGAAACCGCATCATGAGAAGCTTGATCGCCGCAGGAGTGGTGAAATATGGCTCGTCCAAAAGTTGAGCTGCCTCATCAGGCATTCATAGCTGCTGGAGTCGGATGTAACTCAACGACTGGGCGACGCTGCTAAACAACAATTGGAAGTTATCATCGTCCGCGATCTCGATCAAAACACCTGGGCCGTACATGCCAAGTGTAGAGTCTGGTGTGACTACTACTACTTCAGGCATATCATCATTACAAATATATGTATAGTAAGGCTTTCGGACGTCACCAGTCGACGCGGACTTTGGTTCCGGCGGTGGCTTTGGCTGTGTAGGACCAGCCATGGAATATGCTGCTCGGTGCTTTGGATCGCGGTCACTGTCTAAGCGAGACGACTCGGAGTCCAGATCACTGTTCGCGACAGACGATCTACCCGATTCGACGTCCTGAAAACAAAAGAGGACACTGCAGCTCCAGGCTGACAATGGAAAAAGAAATTTCTAAGGCACATTATATACATATCGATTTCGTTTAAATTCTACAAACAAAACTGCAGGACAACTGTACACACTATGGCAAGGTAAAAACGGGTCCGTATATACACTTACTTGGAACCTTCGACCCTAAACCTACATTCGAGGGCGTAAGTTGTAAGGTCTTAAGTTTGTAGTTTGGTCGGGATTAACGGGGGTTTCCTCCTTATTTTCTACTCCCGGATTTTCTGAAGCCACAGCCTCTGTGCCGGAGGACTGTACGGCATCTACATCTCCACTAGTATCACTATCTGTTGCGGAATCACAAGAGTAGCTTAATTTAGCACGGTTCACATGAATCCATTGGGGTTCCTTCCTAGGACGATCACTGGGTCGGACTAGTATGTTTGATAATTTTACGTCAAGAATGCGCATTGTCATGCCAGTGTTTACTCAGCTTTGGTGTCAAACCCTTTTTGGCAACCGGGGTATAGACAAAAACTTTATCACCCGTAACAAAATCAGGTTCATTTGCATTTTTGTCATAATTGTCTTTGTTGCGTGTCTGTGCGGAAGCTATATTTTGAGTGACTAAATTCCAAGCCTCTTTCAATTGTAACGCCAGCTTCTTACTAAATTCTAGTGTGTCTACGTATTTTGATTATCGGACAGTCAACATGGTATCTATAGGCAAAAAGGGATCACGCCCAAACAAAAACTTGCGGTTTCTTTAGTTGAAGCATGAATGCTGCAGTTGTAGGCAAATCTCACTTTTGGAAGAAATTCGTCCCAGTCTTTTTGAGAACTAGAGACGTACATACTTAACATCGTCATTGTCGTACCATGTTGACGTTCGATTTGTCCATTACACTGTGGATTGTCCCTGTAGTATTAACTTTTCGCGTGTCGAAAATTTTACAAGTTTCTTTAACCACTTCGGCCAGAAAATTACGACCTTTATCAGAAACTAAAACAGCAGGGGCGCCATAACGACAACAAATTTTGTCACAAAAAATTCCAGCGATTGTTTCGGCTTTTGAATCCTTTAATGCAAAAACCTCTATAAATTTAGTGAAACTATCTTGGAATTCCAAAATTTACTTGTTGCCGTTATAAGTCAAGCGTAGGGGGCCAGTGAAGTCTACATGAACACGCTCCCAAGGTCCTGATGCAGGTATCGGACACAAGGGCGCTTTGGGTGCCTTAGGTGGATTTTTCTTTGGCCGCATGGTATGCAAGACCTACACCAGCTTAAAGTGTCTTTTCGCAAACTGGGCCACCAATATTTTTGCTTTATTCGCTGGTAAGTACGCTGGAAACCCAGGTGGCCAGCCATAACGCAATCATGATGAGCCTCTAGAATTTCATGACGCAAGTTTTAGGCACGACTACTAGTCTTTGAGTTTTGCCTCTCCTAGTAGAATTCTTATAGTAAAGAATTCCGTCACTCAGTTCATACTTGCTCCCGGTTTCAGACAAGGTGTTTTGTAACGAAAGCTTAACTTCTTTCAGTTTTGGATCGGTATCCTGTCGTATACCAATATGACTGACGTCTGGTATACTATCGATCAGGGCTACAAGTCTACTGAGCGCGTCTGCGTTAGCATTGCATTTGCCAGGTTTATGTTTAATTTCCATGTCATAGCACTGTAGTATCAGTGCCCAGCGAGCGATTCTAGGTGCTGGGTTTTTAACAGTTAAAAGCCATTTCATTGGTGCACAATCTGTGACTACAGTAAACTTCGTGCCATAGACGTAGCAACGAAAATGTTCACCAGCGTATACCACTGTCAAGGCTTCTTGTTCTACGGCTGGGTACAATCGCTCGTGTTTATTAAGAGAACGACTGGCATATGCAATGACACGCTCTGTGTTGTTTTGCGCTTGACTTAAAATAGCCCCGATCCCTGTGCCGCTTGCATCTGTCGTTATAATAAATGGTAGGTCAAAATTTGGGAAGGCTAATATCAGGGGGGAAATAAGACTTTGCCGTAAAAAGTTAAACGCCTGTTGGCATTGGTCATCCCACTTAAATTTACTCTCCTTTTTTAATAGAGAAGTAAGTGGTGAAGCAATTGACGCAAAATTATTCACGAAACGACGGTAATAGGATGCAAACCCTAAAAAACGACGCAATTCAGCAACATTAGACGGAATCGGATAATTAGCGACAACACTTAATTTTGTGGGTCAGGTTTTACTCCCATTTTTGAAACTATGTGTCCTAGAAACTTGAGTTCCTTGCGTGCAAAGTGACATTTTCGCATTTTAAGTTTCAAGTTATACTTTCTGAATCGTGCAAGAGCTTTATCTAAATCGTTCAAGTGCTTATTAAAATCAGGTGAGCAGATTACTACATCATCTAAGTACGCAAAGCATGTCATTATTGAGACCGCTCAAACAGTACTCAATCAATCGTTGAAAAGTAGCCGGCGCATTCGCTAAACCAAAACTCATGCGGTTATACTCGTACACACCCATGAAAGAAATGAAAGCCGTTTTCTCTTTATCTCGTGGATGCATCTCAACCTGATGATAACCACTGCACATGTCGAGTGTAGAGAAATATTCGCACTTAGACAGCGAGTCTAAAATTTCATCAATTCGTGGTAGCGGGTACGTATCCTTGTTAGTTATGGAGTTTAGCCCTCTGTAGTCAACGCAAAAGCTGTACGTATTGTCAGGTTTTTTGACTAAAACAATGGGACTTGCCCAAGGTGAGCTACTTTTTCTGATTACGCCTAGTTTTTCCATTTCCTCAATATAATTTTTAATCACAGCTCTCTGGGTCATAGGTACCCTATACGCTTGTTTTTTTATAGGAGGATGCGTACCCGTATCTATGCTGTGTTTAATTGCGTCCGTTCTACCTAAGTCGTTATCATGTTTGGCGAAAACATCCGCATTTTTGTTCGGTAATTGAATTAATTGACGCTTTTGCTCAACAGATAAATCAGAGTTTTTCAAATCAATGTCTTTTAAAATGTGGCTAATTGTCACCTCATTTCTATCATCTATACTATTTGTAGAAGCTACGTTCTCGTCCAGAACAGTAGCCAATTACTGTACCTTCAAATAGTTTAACACTATGTGTATGTGGGTTTAATATACGTACGGGCAAAATACTGTTGTGTGAATAGGCTAAGGATTTGCACGGGAATAAATTGAAAGCAGCAAGTTTGTTTTCGTGTGGCTCAAACAACAACAGCTGGTTGTTCGAGGGGTGACTGGTTTTAATTGGCAAAACAATTTCTGAGCGTGGCGGCACTACAGAAGTTTCCAATATTTTTGCATCAACATTAAACTGGCTGTAGGGGTCAGAAAAACTCCACAGCAATGGTAAGTTTTCACCTGCTACGTATACGTTGGGCTTAGAAAAATCAATAGTTATAGGGCCTAGTCTAGACAACATATCCCTGCCTATTATACAGTCATGAATAGTATAATCTACTACGTAGGCCATATGTGAAGCATGTTATTTAATGGTGTCACTCAAAATTACTGAATGTTAGCACTCAAAACTGCAGGCAGATAATTGGCCGACTAAATGTGACCGCCTGCTGGCTTGAGTACTGTGTAAATACTGCAGATTCAGATTGCAAATTATGCACACATTAGGTAGTCCATGCCGGCGTCCACTTAGTTTTTACCATTAGTAAAAAATAAGTTAATTCAATGATTAAATGATAATTTTTAGTGAAATTTAGTTATGCCTAGAAAGTCATTATGTTCCCTCTTACCTAAATTAATAATATATATTTGCAATATCATTTAATGGAAAAATAATAAAAATAAAAGCAACCTCAGTGTGCATTTAAAACAAGTGTGTTGTTTTGAATATCACATAATAGTTGTGTTACGTGAGTGTGTGCTAGGGCCGTAGGCATAATACATGTAGACGGGGTCTCAGTCTGGGGGTGGGCTTGTCCCTGGTTTTTCGAAATTTTAAGATCGCCTTGAAACCTGCGGGGGGAGGGGCTTGAACGTAAAAAACGCAATAAATTCCATCTGCTTAAATATTTCATTCATTTAAGTTTTTAGGTCAAATTTCAGAGGGGGAGCAAGTCTCGACATCTGGGGGACTTTCCCCCCATGTGTATCTGTGGCCATAGGTCTGGTAAGTCATTGTTAATATTCTAGTCTAATTGGAGCCGTTTATGGTCGCCATGCCTTTGTACATTGTCTGGGCCAGTCTACCACGTTTTGAGTGACAACAGACAGTAATTTTGAGTGAACCCATTAATATTTTTCCATATGTGAAATCACGTGCGGGCCAATTGTAAAAGTTGCTAAAATAGCACCAATTACTACCAAACTGTGGCCACTAGCATTAGCAGAAAAACTTGACTTCTTAATTGTCCCTAGAGTGTCAGCTGTGCGTTTTGGTAAAATAGTTTCAAAAGAACCCGTGTCAAACAAAAGCCATAACAGGTTTGGCATTTATTTGAATAGGGATAGATGAGGGTATCATTTTCAGTGCAGAGACATCATTGTGTGCTAAACTAAACTGCTCTTTCTTACTCTCTGACTGACTGGGTAAAACAGGTGCTATATAATTGTCAAATTCAGTCACCTGATGCACTGGGATAATTATGTCCTTGAAGGTAGAACTGCTCCACTCGTGCCCGTTCGGTTGCTGTCGGTAGGTTTGCTACCAAATTTTGGACGTGGAAGGCAGCAGCGCTTTTTGTAGATCACACAATAATAGAGAAGTAAACCAACAAATAGGAAAATGCCTACAAAAACAACAATATTTATTAGTAGCTGAATGGGTCCTTTAAGAACACCGTCAAGGGTAGTGCCTAGACCCTTTCCTGCCCCCCGAAGGGTTGAGCCTAAACCGTTGCCCAGACCTTCTAGCACGTTTCCAACAGCAGCCCCTCCATGTTCTACTAGAGAACCAATAGCTTCGACTGTTTCAATAATAGCATCTGGATTTGTTGAAAAATGAGCTGTAAAGTTAGTAACAGCTGATAGTTTGTTCTCTATAATGCGCATTCGACTTTCGTAGCTGCTAACAGGCTAACTAGTGAAAGTGTAGTTACAACTCCTGCTAGTTCATTGTGGTATAATGATGGCGTGTTAAAAGTGAAAGTTTCAAACAAACCTTGCCAAGCTAACTCTGTGGGAAAACTAGTGACGTGCTCATATCCCGCTACGGTCCTCCAAACCCCATACTCTTTAAAAATACCGAGCAAGTGGTGGGAGCACAAAATTTTAGGAGAGTGTCTAACCAAGTCAATGCTTGCTGGTAACGAAAAATACAACCGCCCTTTATAACGCACAGGAAATACTGGTAGCATGTATTGCCTACTTTGTAATCCCAGAAAACAAAGTCTGGTGTAAGTTTTTTACACTGCCAAATTACCAACGCTTCTCCTGCATAGGCGGCAGATATGTCAGTGCGATTAAGCAGGGTGCGGGGGGCACCTAGGCCCGAATTCACATACTAAGAGTTATTCACATACTAACGCTAAGCGTTTGCTAAGTGTTAGCGCTTAATTTGTACTAAACTGTTATTCACAAAATAAACGCTTAAAAATTAGTGTTATACTAAACTTAGCGTTTAGCAACTTTTGTGCTTAGTTTTGGCTTTGGCTTGGAGTGCGCTCCCTGCTTGATGTGGATCCGGAATTCGTTATTTATCGGCATTTCCATTTGCTATTTATAAATCCGATTATAGATTTATTTAAATTACTATTTCTTATTAATAATATATATTTTTCTCGAACTATAAATTTGTAAAAAATGTTTTCAGCAGGTGGATTCCTGAGAAATGCAAAATCAGCTCTACATGTTTCAGGGGGCATATCGTGAAAAATATAAATTTTCAAATAGAAGTTCTTGAAGAAAAATTACTTCGATTAAGATGCTCTACTCAAAAATGTAAAAAAACGAATTTGGACAACAAAGTGCATTTTTTATTTTTGGCGATTAAACGAGCAAAATGGATCGAATTGGTCGGAAAATGTCACTAATATATCCTAAATTGCATGCCCTTCCTTCCCATGGCGGCCAAAAACCTCCCCCACTCTCCCTACCCCTTCCCCACACCATCCACTAACTAAGCGCTTAGCGCTTAGGGAGCTCCCGAGGTCCCTAAACTTAAGCGCTTAATTCTAAGCCAAACACTAAATTTTAAGTATGTGAATACAAAATTGAAACGCTAAGTTAAGCGTTAGTGTTTGCTAAGCGCTTAAATAAACACTAAGTATGTGAATAACACTTAGCGCTTATAAGCGCTAACACTAAGTGTAAACACTAAGTTTAAGCGTTACACTTAGTATGTCAATACGGGCCCTAATGTTGCGTCTATCCGAAGCAGTTGATGTATAGTAGATAGCTGTGTACTAGCGAGTCTGCACATAGTGGTCCAGATATTACGAAAATTTTTACGCTCAATTTCCAAAATTTTCGTGTAGGCATACTCTAGCTTTGAATTGACCCCGTCTGTTTCTAGAGCTATGTTATTGCTGGTGGTGTTATCGGCCTTATTCGTACGCATTTTATGGACGTTTAAGAACGAAGGGGGCAGTTGTTGCAACAATTGTAAAATTACGCCTTGCGCGGTAATTAGTGCTGCTTTTGGTACGCAGGGTGGTAAAGCTGCGTTAGTAAACGTGAAAGCGCCTTGAAATTCATCTATAATAGCATGTGTTTTAGTAGCACTTGTTTCGTATGTGCCCTTGTAGACGTAAGGGCACAATTCACTAATAAGTTTAGTAGCGTTCCAGATAAGCATTGCAAGTGGCGTTTTACAAAAGCCTATTTTCGCTTCACAATTACCCGAGGGGCCTAAGTCAGTCAATACAGCGTCTCCGCTCATTGTAGCCATTTCACCTACTTCGAGCACAAAATTTTCTACATGTGTGCACTTTTCCGTGCAACATCAACGAAATTCTGGTGTAATGCTACGGTTAGAAAACCAAACACCCTCCTGTAAGGAAAGTAATGGTCTGTGTTGCCAAGTCTTGTTGGAGATAGCCGACTGACACTCGGCGACAGACGTAGGTTTTACGTACGTATGTTGCTTCGTTATTGCTCTTGAACTGAACAAGCAGCAATTTTGTGCAAAATTTATTGAGTTTTGATCCATGGTCACACCATAATTGAGGTCATGACCAACAGTCAGTGCAACATATAATCAGTAGAATAGACATCAACTGGAAGAAGTCCCTTCAAAGGAAGTTTAACCTGTCGCTCATATATTTCAACTTTTGCTAAGGTTTTTCGGTATTTTTTTAAAACGTTTGTAAATGTTACGGCAATTTTACGAATATACATAGTTTTAAATACTTATGTTGAAGAAGGAATTCCCTATTTTGTGAAAGAAAAAAGAAAAAAATGGTGTAGAGGATCGAGCCTGGGACTTTTGTGTGGACTTGGAGAATGCTTAACAACACTGCACCCAACAGAACCCCCAACTCTGTCAGCCCCAAATATTCTTTTCTCTAAGTCTATTCGACCCACACACGGTTTTCTGACGTGACTGATAGGGTTTGCCAACCTCAAGAACCTAAGGCACAAATTCCGACGAACTAACCCACCATAGGGCCTTAGCAAAAACAGATATCTGTTCGGTTAGTGCATGTCTGTGTAGCTATCAAATTAAGGTGTTTGCGAGAAAAAAACACGGTGCATTCATGGCTTACAAATTTACACCATGCTATAAAATGCTTAAGTTTGGTTTATAACCTGTCCGTATTTGCGTCTATAAGCTAGTACAGACAGACTCACAGTTGTAATTGCAATCTGTTTCAGTCTTGCAGTCTAGCTCATGCACCCGAAATTAGTCTCTGATTGACGAAGTTTTGCACAGCAACTACTTGAACATTAAGCTTGCAGAATAAACGACACTGTAATAAACGCGTACTTAAGATACCTGTAACGAGGTTACACGTCGTAATTACTTTTAGGTAGTTAGTTATACTAGGTAAGCCAATGTGATTAGAAACCTGCTAGCGAAGCCAGCCATACGAAGATTTGACATGCTGCTGGCTTGCAGCCGTGACTCATCACGTGACTAGAAAAGTTTATATAAGCGGCTGCACTTGCAGAATTTTCGCAGTTCGCTGCCGGCTCACTCCGAGAACACCGCGCATACCCGCTTACACCCGCCTAAACCCACCTGTCTGGCTTTTACCGTATAACCGTCTAACCGCTTATACCTGCTTATACCCGTTGCACTGTAGCTACCGCAGATACCCGAGAAACCGACTAGACCGCGACATACCGTCTTACCCGGAGGTCGTAAACCCGACGCTAGTAGCAGTAGGGTCCTAGAGTTGAGTCGCAGTGTCGTTAGTGAGGGTCGCGCTAGTGTCTAGTAATAAAGTCCTACAAGGTCGTTAGTTGTTTTGACTATTGGTAGCTAGGGCCCCGCTACATACCAATAAAACTGTTAATAATAAATAATAAATAATTACATTTTTCTGGGAAAACACTTGTTTTCAAATACATCTATTTAAACTGCGGTCAAGGTGCGTTTTACTTAGTTTTGGGATGACTTTTTTTGTTGCTGCTTGTTTTGAAGAATTCTGGAAGTAATTAAATATAGTTTACCTAGTTTTCAATAATTGAAGCGTCAGTCAATAAAAAAGTATGTTTAGGGCTTTAAAAACAATAGAAAACGACTAATTTGGCCATTTCGGTCCTACAGTAAGCTAGCTAGCAACAACAAACCGAAGCTAGCTGGCTGGCCGCCTGGGCCAGCTCACACACACATTACAGAAAAATTACAAACAAACACGCTCACAAATTTGCCACAGTGATTACATGTAAGACGTGCAATTTACGTAGGGCAAAACAAATGTAAAGTCCTGTCGCTACTGAGGTAGCGACAGGAAAAACCCAGAGTAAGTGCAAATATCATTTATTTTTAGCCAGCAACTGTAAGCTACGGCTTTTATCGGTGCAGTACGTGGTGCCCAAACTTTAGCCATCACTTTCAAAACACTACTGCTTTTGGGGGCGACGCGATGAATGTTTGGTGGTACCGAGATTGCATGGCCGGCACGAGAGTTTCCGCAGATTTGAAATTCCTTGGCTCTAATTGTAGATAGGCTCATTACTAGCAGAAAAACTACAGTAAGGACTCGTTTTAGTAGCAACCTTTTGTGAGACGCCTGGTTTTGGGTTGGGCTTCGCTGGGGCTGTGTCTGAGGTTCCCTTGATTCAAAGACTGCGGGAACTGAACTACAGGTGTTACTGCCATTTACGGGGCAAGCAACATCTATTGCGTTTACGGAGTACATATTATTTCAGAAATTCTCAAATTTTTTTTTTAAAACTCCTACACGATCAACCTCACTATGAGCGGTATTAGAGACTTCATTCACTGAATTATTATGTCTAGTTTCTGACTGTCTCCAGGTCCTTCCTTTACTATTACTGCTATTATTGCTGTTAGTTTGAGCAGCGAAGCACCGGCGTTTTATATGACCGACCTTTTTGCAACCGTCACAGATCGGTCTGCCGTCACTTGTGTATTCATACCTTTTCGCAGGGCCTTTGCGACCACCGCGAGCTGAGTTCGTGAACGCTGAAAAGCCCGATAAACATTTTTTTGCTTCGTTAAAGCTGCCTGATACCGTCCATCAACACACTTAGGGCGTGGTCGGTTAGCCTTAGCAGGCTCAGCTTTCGCACAAGAGTCCAGCACAACGAGTAGTTCGGCTTTTATATGGTTCCACAGCGTGTCCACATCTGTAGACAAAGGCAGACGATCATTCAGATTCTTTAGTTTCTGGCGAGCTAGCGTCCAGTTTGCCCCCCACAAATTATAACGTTTGCGCAAGCGCGACGAAGGATTGTTGTCCATATACAGCTGTAGTTCGGTCCAAATAGAAAAGTGGTCACTGGCGCCCAGTCCGATCTCCACAGAAACATTACTGATCATGTATTCTTCGTTTGTGAAAACTAGGTCCAAAATAGAGTTGCAGCGGGTAGGCGAGTAGACATGTTGAGTTAGGCCCCCTTCCAAAACAGATTCCATGAAATCGTCACAATTCGGTGGCCACCTTTGGTGGTACCAGTCGACCTCCTTCATGTTAAAATCACCAGTTATCAGAATATGTGAATATGATGGTCAGTATTTCTATATACTGTTTAACATTATGCTTGAGATTGAGTGGTTCCACATACAAATGCAATATCGCTAAGTCAAACAACCCATTCTATGTAGCTCAAACCTTAATTAATAGCTCGATGTACAAAGTTTAAACTTGACGTTAGCTTGCCCGTGAACTGACATTCTTCTGCGGCAGATAGTTTTGACTTTTGACCATTCCATGCTTGGCATTCTATTTGGAATCTTAAATCGTAAAAAAAACCTTCGTGATCGTAAAAAATTTTGAAAACTTCCAGCCTCATCTGAAATACCGAGACCACCCTATGTCAGGTCTCGGTTTTCCTACCGAGACCGAGGCCGAGACCGAGACTGCCAACCCGGAGGGTGGTTGTTACCTGGAATGCTACAAGTTGAACACAAAAGACTACGTGGATCTCTTGTGGACTACTGTAGCTGAATTCCCTGGTATTGTGTTATCAAGAGTACATAATAGCGTCTCACTCTATATAGAAGAAGAGTGAGACACTCTCCAGCCTGCCTGTGTTCTAGCGTTTTCGTCGTTTTCAGGTCGTTTTCAGGCTACATGTTGACATTTTGTGCAACATGTGGCTGGCCAATCAGCGCGTAGATTCTCTGCGTAACACATTTTAGTATATAATTGCTGATGCATTGATAAGCATTAAGATAGGGTTAAAAGCTTAATAAGTCATTATTTATTCATAGTCTGCTTGCAAAAACATTAAAAAAGGTTTGCAAATACCTTTAGGGATATTTTGACAAACTTTCTGCGAAATTGATTGAGAAACTATAGAGATGTAAACTTTTCTCAATTTCTTAAAAGTTTGTCAATCAATTTCGCTGAAAGTTTGCCAAAAAACCCCCAAAGGTATTTGTAAACCCTTTTTAATGTTTTTGCAAGCCGACTATAAATGAATAATGAGTTATTAACCTTTTATCCCTATCCCGTTTATGATTGGAGCACGTGCGCAGGCGTTTGGCCAATCAAAGAATATGAGCTCGCTTCTGATTGGCCAGCCACATGTTGCACAAAACGGCAACATGTGGCTTGAAAACGACCAGCGCATCTGCCTGCGCTAGAACACAGGCAGGCTGGAGAGTGTCTCACTCTTCTTCTATAGTGAGACGCGATTATGTACTCTTGATTATATATATATAATTGGGTAATTAGTTTAGTATCTAGTTAATTAGTAAAATATGTTACAATGAATTTTAAAACAAAATAATAAGAACTAGAAGCGCAACTGCGCTATGTGTAATATACGTTTCCGATACGTCCCCAATTGAACAAATTCTGCCTAAAAATCAAAATTTCTCCAATTTTTTCTAGGGACATCCGCCCACAGACCCCTACACCTGCAGTTGGCTCGTGAGTTTGGCTTTGTTGCTTTTATGATTATCGTTCCTAAAAGCCTGGTCACGTGTACATGAGTTGCATCCGGTCGTTACAATGTTAAGTTTCACGTAACCATGCAACCAAATGGTTATTTTTTCAAACATTGAGCGGGATTGAAGTTCGGGATAAGGATTTGCGTTCGGGTTAAGGATCAGGATTTGGGATTTATGGTTGGAATTTTAGGAAAAATTTTCCAGATTGGAATAGTGAACTTGTCTAGTGTAATTTTTGCTACTATAAAAACATGACGTGCCAATTCTGCGAATGGGGACCATGTAGGCTGTATGAAAATATTCATACATAATACTGATATATGATTTGTTTAACACTTCATATTAAAAAATTATGCAGACAACATGATCAATAAAGACCATGCTGCTACATGGGCGGTTGGTCCGGGTCAAACAACTATGGAATTAATTTAATGTGTATGTTAAACTTGACAAACTGTATAATTCCATAGTCGAATTGATACCAGCAGTGAACTCAACATATGTTGTCGTTCGCTGGAGGCACAGGCTATCCTCCACCTGCCCACCCGCTCGGTACCGGACGCCCAGCCGGTAAAAATGCCGAGTCCCTATCGTCAGGGAGACTAAACAGAGTGGAAATCTCGGTTGGGAGATTTGGTTCTGTAAAAATCCACGTAGTGGAGACTTTGCGAGGATAAATCCCGACTGGGAGACTTGGTTTCATTAAAATCCATGTATTGCAGACTTTACCACGGTAAATTCTTATTGGGAGACTTGTTTTTCCTGCTGCGCCACAGCGCAGCAGGCTTCTTTAGAATGAGGTGTGCGGAAAATAACGTGCGATTAAGTGAGATTTGTGTGTGCGTCTCTGTGTGTTTTTATGTGTGTAATTGTGCGGTTTCAAGTGACCATGAGTGTGTCTTTGAAATGTGTCTGTCTAGTGTCTAGGTACGTATCATTTTCATACTAGTAACTACCTATGTACGTACATAAGCACGTAATGTACGGCTGAAGTACACACAAAGTTCGAACCTTATTAGTTATTTGCATATTTTACAAAAGTATGTCTTACCACGCCCACAATGCAAGAGTAGTAGTTGCAAAAAATTGTATAATTAACATTCATAACATTCACTATCTTGTCTTCCTCTGTCTGTTTGCATAGTAATTTTGCAGTCAAGTCTGAAATCACACAGGTCTCACTTTAAAAGTATATCTCACATATTCGCATGGTCTCCATTTGTCCACTCTTTTGCATAGTTCACACTTTACACAAACAGTAATTCAGAATAAAAGTAAAGTAAAATTTATCTTCGAGTACGATGTCACAAACTAGACCACTACTTAACAAAAATAGGCTCACAATCCACTGTTATGGCAAACACGGCATTGGTGTTACCTGCAACGGTTGTAAATGGCACTATCAATACACCGTACAAACGTGACGTCGTCATTTTTGTCGGTCATGAAACAGATGAGATACTACGTAGTCGAAATAAGGGACCGACATGTTTGTTTAAGCACATGTTTGTTTAAGCATATGAGCTTTCAAAAGGATCATCAGCTCAGCTGATATATTTTATATTAGTGAGGATCAATGAGCAGTTGTCAGCGATTTGTGGACGACCGGTTGTTGGAATGGTTAGCAATGAAACTATATCGCAGCAAGTACATAGCAGCTACATGTCAGCGATTAATTATTTTATTGTGGGTGGTTTTTTTTTTGTTGTGATGGGTTGTTTTTCTGTTGGTTCTTTTTTTTTTTTGTTTAAATATTCTCGGGGGTGGTCCCAGGAAAATGTGTGTTTTTTGCTTGTTTGTTGTTATTATTCCGGGGGGGAAAGAAGAAGAAGAAAAGGGGGAGGGGGGGAAACTGGGGGATTGAAATTTTTTTTGTTTGAGTTTGCCCGCCGAAAGAGTTACTTGTTTTAACTAATCTTGTGCAGTGACCGGTTGTAATGATCGGCATTTTTAGTGTAATGCTTGGCATTACGATTTTTGTTATGTGATTCTATAATTGGAATGATTACTAGTTAGTTGTGCATATATCTCGCCACGAAGATACCTCGGCAATAAAAGTTTAACCGATCGTTTGGCTGTGCCTCTACATTTTGGCGAGGCTGTTTTGGACTTGGTTTTCCTGCCTTTGGGCGTTGCTGGATTTCGGCGCCGACCGTTAGAGATCGGCGGGCTTGGGGCGGCTGCTGATAATCACCTGTGGACGTCGACGGGTGCAGTGCAACCGAGGCTAACCTGATCTCGTCGGGTTGCTGACTTCGGCTACGAAGAACTTGGTGTTAAATCTTTGGGATGCTGTTTTTCAAAACGGTTAGCAACAAGGGCTTTGTTTTGTGATTTGTGGTTAATAATGCCAAGGGGTAGAGTGCGGCGTAGGCGTAGCGAATCATCGTCGGCTGACGATGCTCCGCTCAATAGGGCAGCTCTAGCGCCACAGCCTGTCGATTTCAACAGTCTTGCCTTGCTCACTTTTACTGCAAACAATTTGCCCAAATTTACGGGTGACGAAGGTCAAGATTTTTATCAGTTTTTCTCAAGTTTTGATAGAACTCTGCAATCTAATGGCTGGCAAGGTAACCCCGAAATTAAAAAGTCTATGCTGCTGCGTCTGTTAGACGGTAGAGCTGCTCTAGCCTATGATTCTTTTACTGTGGAGGAAAAGGCTTTGCCGTACCAAGAGCTAAAAAATTTGCTTTTGGAGAAACTTACCTCAGTTGGCGAAAAGGCAATTTTTTGGAACAAGTTGCGCGAAAGAAAACAGGGTCAATTTGAGACAGTCGAGGCGTTTAAGGAAGCTCTGATTTCTTATGCTCGACGAGCTGAACCGTCTAAATCGATCAAGCAACTGCAAGATATAGTGAAAAATCATTTTATCTACCAAGCTGCCCCTGAAATTGCAAAAATTTTGGCTTGCAGGGAGTTTAAAAATTTAGACGATGCAGTTCAAATGGCTAAAAAGCATGAGTACGTGCAAAGTGCTTTTCCTAAAAAAGAATCTGCAGAATTGTCGGCTGTCAAATCTAAGGTCGACACTCTACTGGCCCAAAATCAAATGTTAGTCGAAGCCGTTTCAAAAATTGCTACTATTAGTGACAGGAAAACTGAACCGGTGATTGCTGCCCCTGTTTCGGTGCCAGTGGGCGGTTCCCAGACCGAAACAATTGATGCTTTGGTGAGACAGGTCAACCATTTGGAACGCCGTCTAGATGGTTTTTTTCAGAAGGGGCGCGGCCGTGGCCGAGGTCGCGGAAGTGGACCTGGCGCCAATGCCATGTCCTCCTCTTGTTACCGGTGCGGTGAATCGGGGCATTTTTCTAGAGAATGTCCTCACACACCTGGTTCAAGTGGAAGTTCACGTGGTCGCGGCCGTGCGCCCGTTCATTCTGTTTCTGTGTCGGGAAACGAGTGGTCGCTGTCCGGCCAAAACACGGGCAGCAATTACTCGGCGTAGGCAAGTCTACTGAAAATGAAGTTTGCTCGTTTTGCAAAAAACTAGTTTGTGTTGTTAGTGACATAATTATGGACAAGCACTTCATTGGAAAGCTGTTTTTTGTGTCGGTTATTATCGGCAACAAATTAGTGAAAGCTCTTATAGACAGTGGTGCCGCTATCAGTGTAATGCGGGAGGATGTTTATAAAAATTTAGAGCCCAAGCCCAATTTAAGCAAAGCTTGCTGTTCGCCAGTCGGGGTCACAGGCGAAAGCCTTGGTGTTAAGGGTTACATTTCAACAAAAATGAGTTTAGAAGGCAAACCTTTTTTTGTGTCATTTTTGATCGTCACTAATTGTTTACATGAGTGTATTCTGGGTATTGATTTTTTAACAAATGAAAAATTTATTATTGATTTATCTGGAAAAACACCTTGTTTGAAACCTTCAGTTTCTGCACAGTCACAGTCTCAACACAGTTTTACCAACCAAAATGTTACTGTGGCTGCAGTTTGTTTAAAAAAATCTATCACTATTCCTGCTCACTCTGAAACAATAGTTTCAGGATCAGTTTCACAAAACTTCAAAAATTCTGAACTGTTGTTTGCGCCAGCGGTTTCTACTGGTGCATGCAAGATGGAATCTGCTATTGTGTTTCCAGCCTATAATAGCATTCCAGTAATTGTTCATAACTTGTCATCCAAAAGTTTAACTCTGCAAAAAAAGGTTTGCTTAGGAGTTGTCGAAAGAGGAAGCATTGTGAGCGTAGATTCTGTCTATGTCAACAATTCCGTCACCTCTGATCAGAATAATAACAGTTCGAACCCTATCTATGTTGGTCAACAGCAAGCTACAGTAACGGCACAAAGTCTAAAAACCAACGAGGAGGCCTTAGATAATCTTTTACAAAAATACAATCACTGTTTTTCTGCTAACGATAATGATTTAGGTAGAACTCACATTGTGAAACATACAATTGATGTTCAAGGGAGCGCACCAATTAAGCAAACTTACTATCGCATTGGTCAAGCTCAACAGGAAATAGTTTCTAAAAATGTGCAGGACATGTTGGCCAGAAAGGTTATTAGAAAATCAAATAGTCCCTGGGCGTTTCCGGTGGTTGTAGTGAAGAAAAAAGATGGGTCAGACAGGTTTTGTATAGATTTTCGAAAACTAAATAATGTCACCAAAAAAGATACCTATCCCATTCCTCGTATTGACGAAAGTCTAGATGCTATGGGTGGCTCAGTTGTGTTTTCTACCCTAGACCTCAGTAGCGGATATTGGCAGATAGAAATGGCCGAAAACGATAAGGAAAAGACTGCCTTTATCACGCGGGACGGACATCACGAGTTTGAAGTGATGCCGTTCGGTCTTACGAATGCGCCTGCAACTTTTCAGAGACTCATGTGTACGGTTCTTGAGGGTTTTCTGTGGAAATTTTGTCTTGTATATATCGATGATATTATAGTTTATTCACCAAGCTTTTCTGAGCATTTAGTGCATTTGGAGATGGTATTTGTACGATTAGAGCAAGCTAATCTCAAACTTAAACGTAGAAAATGCACTTTTTGCCAGGCGGAAGTCCAATATTTAGGACATCTAATTTCAGCACACGGTGTTCGGCCCGATCCTTCCAAATTAAGTGCCGTTGCAAAGTTTCCCCAACCCAAAAATGTTTCAGAAGTTAAAAGTTTTTTAGGTTTAGTTTCGTATTATCGCAAATTTGTTCCTAATCTGGCAACCGTAGCTTCACCAATACATATGTTGCTCAAAAAAGACGTAAAATTCCTGTGGACGCAAGAATGTGAGGCCGCGTTTAGTGAACTGAAACGTTTGTTACAGTCAGCACCTGTAGTCGCCCTGCCCGACTTTCGGAAAGATTTTATAATTCATACAGACGCCAGTGGTAGAGGCTTAGGTGCAGTTTTGTCTCAATCAGTGGACGGTCAAGAGAAGGTTATCAGTTACTTGAGTCGATCACTGTCACCAGCGGAAGTTAAGTATTCTACAATTGAGCGAGAAATGTTAGCTGTTATCTGGGCAACGCGAAAGTTAAGACCTTATATCTACGGTCGGAATTTTCATGTGTATACCGATCATCATCCCCTCAAATATTTTCAGTCTCTTAAAAGTCCATCGTACAGACTTCAAAGGTGGGCGGCAGAATTACAGCAGTATGACGGATATATGACGATTGACTATCGTTCTGGGGCACAAAACACAAATGCAGACGCATTATCTCGGGGGTCACAAGATGTTATTGCAACAATAGCTATGCATTCAGATGGGCCATTTTCGGAACAACGAATACGACAAGAACAGGAAAAAGATTCGTTCTGCTCTTTGATGAAAACGGCTGTGCAGGGAAAAGCGGTCAATACAACTAGTTTACCACGCGGGTTGCATACGAGAGACTTTTCGGTTAAGGATAACATTCTGTTTCGGAAAACTCGTCGAGGATCTGGCTTACGAGTCGTAATTCCAGATGCCCTAAAAACTGAGTTGTTGCAATTGTATCATGATTCTGGCTTTTCTGGTCATTTGGGGCAGCATAAGACTTATGGGCGAATATCTAGGCTATATTTTTGGCCAAAAATGAGACAAGATATAAACTTTTGGTGTAAGTCTTGTCCGGCTTGTCAGCAGACTAAAGAGCCTGCGGCACGCGGCAAAGCACCAATGGTCCCAATTCGCGTAGGTGGTCCCTTTGAGAGGCTCGGAGTAGACGTAGTAGGCCCTTTGCCAATGACTAGAAGGAAACACAGATATATTGTAGTCTTTGTTGACTATTTCACGAAATGGCCCGAGATATTTGCCACACGATCCGTAGAGTCGGAAGTGATTTCCAAGTTATTCGTTGAGGAAATTGTGTGTCGGCACGGTAGCCCGCGCATATTACTGTCTGACCAGGGGACCAACTTCGCCTCCATGCTTATCAGAAATGTTACTAAACTTCTCGGTTGCCAAAAAGTTCAGAGCACAGCATACCATCCACAAACAGATGGTCTAGTTGAACGGTTTAATAGAACGCTGAAGTGTATGTTAGCAACTTATGTAGATGATAAGAAAAAAAACTGGGACTTGCATCTTCCGTTTATAGCGTTCGCGTTTCGTACTGCCATTCAGTCAACTACAGGGTTCTCTCCTTTTCACCTAGTCTACGGTAGAGAAGTTAGGCTGCCTTTCGATACTACTGTTGGTCAACCATTGCCTTCCCATACTGAAGCGTCATACTACAAGCAGCTGACTCAGGGCCTTTTTGATATTTATCCCAAAGCACATCAAAATATAGCAGCATCACAAACAAAACAAAAAGCCTACTATGACAAACACGCAACTCCCATTGAGTTTGAAGAAGGGGACACTGTAATGCTAAAAACACTGCCAAAAAGTACAACAAAACCAAGTTGGCAAAATGGTTTTGTGATTAAAAAAAAGTTTGCGCCGGTAAAGCATCAAAGTTCTGACAGTGATGGCCACGTAAGAACTACTTTAGTACCAGCAGTACACTACAAAATCGAAAAAGCTGATGGTTCGAGCAGTCAAGTTGTGCATGTTAATCGATTGAAACCTGAATATACTCGCTCATAGTTTTCCAATTATTTATTACTATCATTTTGTTTCTTTTTCTTGCCTCTTTCTAGCTGAACTTTCCTGTTTCTTTTTGTTTTTTGTCTTCCAATTTCGTTTGTGAGCTAGAGTTTAAATGGAGTTTTAAGTATAGCGGTTGGTAGGCCTTATTGCACTTGCGGGTTAAATTTTTAAAAGAGGCGTCCTGGCTTCAGTTCAGTTTAAAAATTTAACACGGTACAGCATTAGTAGAGGCGTACTGGCTTCGTGAACGCTAATGATTTGTACGTTTGTGCATTTTAGGGTGCTGGCAGAGAGGCGATTGCCTTTTTCGGGAAAGACGATTTCATGTCTAACATGCACAACGCCAAAGTAGTCCTGGCAGGAGAAGAGTTTGAGTCAGCAGAACAAGCTTATCAGTGGTCGAAATGTTTCCTAGCTGAGGATGACATAGCGCGGAAAGAAGTGGCTAAGCTGACAGCTGATCCAGTAGGTTGTAAGCGCAGAGCGAAGAATTACAATGTCAACTGGAAAATTCGACCTCGTTTGTGGGAAAACACTAAGTATATAGTTATGCTTAGCATACAGATAGTAAGTAAATATAGCCACAATCCCACACTGGCTGATCGTTTGATAGCTACAAAGGATGCTTGGTTGTTGGAAGCTTCGCCTCATGATCGAGATTGGGGATGTGGTTTGAATGCTCAAGCCCTCCAAAAACATCTGCAGAGCAAAAACGACTTGTGTGGCGACAACAAGATGGGTCAAATCCTCATGGAAGTTCGGTCTTTCCTTCAAGGCGAAAAAAAGTATCCACTTAGTCTTGTCGTTGCTGATTCTCAGGGGAGAGGACTAACACCTAATGATATGTTTGACGTAGTGGCGTTGCCGGGAGCAAGAATACAGCTGGTGCTGAAGACTTTGAGATGTGCACTACATAGTGGATACCTTATGGGAATTGCTTTTGCTGGAACCAACAATCTCGTGGTGAAAAAGCAGTGCAGTGGCCAAGGCACGATTCCAGCTCGATTTAAGGGAATCATCGAACAGTACCGAAAGCAGTTATTTCGTTATGAAAAGGAACATCCGAATCAACCTCTAGCATTAGTAGAAATCCCACCTAGGTTTTGCGACAGCAGCATAACTGGGGAACAGACAAGTATGGATAGATTATTGAATCGCGTAAATGCAGCTTTTCAAACTTTTGCTTCATCCAGCGTCAAAATTATCAAAGTTTATCAAGAGTTAAAAGACAAACAATTTTTCGTGACGAAAAATAATGGCTTTATTGACTTGCATTTGAATCAAGCCGGTATTGCAAAACTGCAAAGCAAACTTGAA
>JASANF010012336.1:0-16473 GCA_030248245.1 Trissonchulus sp. WLG1_4 | reverse complement strand
CCGTAGTCGGAGAGGCAGTGTTTCGTACTAGGGATCGACAGGTCAAGTAAGAGTATCTATTCATACAACCGTCGTCTGTTCTACAAAAACAGAAAAACACTACCAACACCAACGTAGTGGCGTTGTAAGTCTGTCGGCTAAAGGAGCACACGTTGCAATCGTAAGCTTTCAATAAAATAACAATCAAAATGAACAGCGGCTTTATCTAAAATCGTTTAGCATTGTCTTGTGACGCTGATCGTCTGTTGCCGCTGCGACCACTGCGAGAATTCATCGGAGGGGGTGAAACTCTGGAAATAAGACAAAATATTAAAAAAACTTGTGAATAACAACTTTACAGGCACTTCAATAAATCGTTATTTTTCACAAAGTAACATTATTTAGTGTGTAAATAAATAACACCTAAATTTTACATTTGAAATTTAGCTAGTTTTAGTCGAAAGCTAGTTTAATTCATTGAAAATGGGGAATAATCGCCGGTCTCTGTCGTCTTTCAGAAACAATGTTATAAATATGTGAAGCTATTATAAATCAGGAAAACAACCAAACAACTTTTACCGTCTACGCTGACCCCTTTCTCTCAAACGATCATCAAAGGCACTGAAATTATAAAGAAATAGTACAGCACAAAATATTGGTGAAGCACTACAAGTAAAAAATGTATATAAAATATATATTGTATATAAAATATAAACTTGTGATCCACTTATATTTTTCCAAAAAAAAACCTCCAAGCACAAACAGACACTGTGGCCACACATTAATAAACGAAACAGCACAAATCAGTAGAAAACTCGCGTGCGAGTATACACAAAAATGAAATGGCTGAATTTTCAACCAACCAGCTTTTGTACAACTAAAAAAACAATGTAATCTAAAAAACTATTCACAAGACTTGTACGATATCGTGCTACTCGTCTTTAAACGATGTTGCAGATCTGATAAAATCCGTTCGATAAGTTTCTAATTTTTATCATAAGCTTGTAGTCTGGGACCCTCAGGAGACTGAATGAACTTTCCAGAATATTACTTTTCAACAAGTTCACTCAATTTTAAGAAAGTCTAAAAAGGTATAGGCCCGTGAGAAAGTAAAGAGTAGGTATTAAGCTATGTTACCTCTTAATATTAGCTTACTAGAATTATCAATTACCTTCTATGTATACGCCGTTGTCGCACACGAAAATTTAAGGGGTTGATTGAAGCCAAGCTCTGACGAGGACCCATTTTGTCGTACTGTCTGCCTAAAGTGATAAGAATAAGGAAACGTGTACAAAGGGCTCGTTTCAATAACACAGCCAATTCGAACCGCCGATATGTTCCAATATTGCAAGTAAAACAGACTAAACATAAATAGGTACTTCTTAATAAAACCACTTGTCTCAAGTAAGCTTTGTCTCACAGACAAAAAATTAGTAAAAAAAGTTTGTTGAGCAAAAAACTACAAACGAAAGACGAAAACTAATATTTTTTAACCGTTTAAAATTTTAGAACAAATAAAATAAGACCATTAAAGAAATTTTAGATAATATGAAGGAGAAAAAGTGATTTTATGCAACGTTTTTCTGACAACATTTATGTTTACTCACGATCTCTATCGATGTTTCCACCCATATTTCCCCCTCCCCCTCCAACACCCATTCGCATGTTGTCTTTGCGCATACGAGAGCGGTCCCCGCGACCTCGACCCATGCCCTGGAAAGCAAACAAAAACGTTCACACCACACAACTATTTCATTGTGCAATTCATATTTGGACAAAATGATGTTTAACGTTTTAGCTCGAAAGACTTTCGTTTTGTTCGAAAGTTTTGTTTGAGCCGTCGTTCCCTTATAAAGACAATTCAGGTTTCAACTGTTATAATTTACAAACCGTAATAATTTCATGTCTTTTAGCTCTCTTCTGTTTTAACTTAAACCGAAGGGCGAAGACTAAAGCTGAATTTACAGTTTAAAAAAGTTTCAATTACTTTTTGACAACAACTGCTTTCGCAATAATACAAACTCAAAATGGTAGAGATGTTTCTGAAGTACGCTAAGTATTTTAGTATTTATAATATTATGCAGAAAACTAAAACTTTTCGTCTGTTAGAAGTAGAGCAAAAAGTGTCAGAGTGCAGAGTTTCGCTGCTGTATCGACACCTAATTTATCAAACTCCAACAGCCAACTCCCAACAGCCTTTTCAATCAATAGCTTCTTTTAACCATCAAAACCGCCTTAGCCATAGTCGTCTACCACAGCAAACCCATGCTGCTCACCCGATGCTGCATCATCTGCCCCCCCTGATTCCCCTCCTCTTTTTTCTCCTGTCCCCCTGGGCCCGCCTGGGCCTCCATCACAATGAAATCGTCCACGTGCATGCTGGGCGGCCGAGAGGTGTTGGGGGGGCGCGACCGGAAGGGGTCGTGAATACGCTGGTTGACCGCACCGCGCGGCACAAAGCCACGACCGCGCATTGGGGCAACTGAAAATTTATTTTTTGTAAATGATAAAATGACTAAAGTCTGACAAAAAATAGAAGCGCCACTTACCTACTTATTTTAGTGGCATGACTTCTGCAACTACTTGCTGTACTCTTGACAGTCAAAATGTATTCGTTTCGTAAAAGAATCACAGGTTCCGTTTTCTAAAGTGGTGCAACTATTTTTTGTCAGACTTAAGACTAACGATCTGACTTTATATTACATTTCTTAGATCATTTTATTACTAGATTGGAACGTGATAAAGCTGGGAATGTTGTTCTTTAGCAATTATTATTGCCTGAATCCAACCTTAGTAATCATTACACGTCACGTTAGCAGCAAGCTAATGTTGGGAATTAGCTGTCCTTATTTTGTTAAACAGGCAGTCAATGTTAATATATAAAAGCAACATACTAAATGGTCTCTTTTCTCCTTTCGCCGTGTTGATAATAACTGCCTTTGGCTTTCTAAAACAGAAAATGATGCAAAGCTTCGTCAAGGTCTGACTGTGTAAACTAGGTTAAACTTGCTGTTTAAAAAATCAGAATGGGCGGGATGTTAGAAGAAAATAGTCACATGGCTAAGATTCACTGAATTTTGTGACAAAGCTAATCCCTGATAAACCCAGTTATGACTATCCGTCTGCGAATTGCGTGTTGACCAAAAGTTCTCAATGACACTTTTCAATCTCTTTTTGTTTAGGTGCTCAGAAAGTTTTTTATTTTCAAAAAGCGCATTTAGAGCTCCCCACCCAATGAAAACAGCAGCAGAGCGTCCAGTTCTTCTCCTCAAAGCCCAAGTGTAACTATCAAACTATGTTTCTAATAACGTTTGACACTGTGCTTAATCGAATGGTCACAGAATCTGCCCATCAAACATGGTTTCAATGCCATAAACCTCGCCCACAGAAACATGAAACTCCATTGAAATAGAACTTAGTTTTAAGTCAACAATTTTCAACTTCTCAGTCAATCAATATTGACAACACTGAAAGCACACGAGTACCGTTTAGGTGCAGCATCGGACTTGGTGGAAAGTTTGGCCTTCAGTTCGTCTTCTAGTTTGAAATGAGGAAAATAACGCAGTACCAGCGCTTCCAGATCAAAGGAAACCTGTGCAAAATATTAAAACTATTCTACTTAAAAGTATTTTAAACAAATTCATGATAACAAGCTAAAGAGGTTATTAGCTAACGAAATATTTTGTTAGAAAACAGCTGCGTCAATTAGATAAAATATGAAGTGGAGTGGACAATTTTTATCGTCTTAATAGTTTTCGCTACTGGTTAAAGTTAGCACAAGCAACGTCCAATACACAGCTACGTCGTTATAGCCGTGCTAATAGTGAGATAACGTAAAATGTAAATATCTGTACGAAATTATCATTATAGGAAGGTGTATGTTGCTCAAAATTAGTACTCTTATTCTCAGTAACAGTTACAATATAATATTATATAGTCTAAATTCTATGGGTGGGTGAATTCCACAAGGAGGAATTTCCGAAACCATGGTCTCGAAAGTTTTCATATGATTTGGACACAATTTCATTACGAAATATTGCCTAATTCCTTACGATTTTCGTGGATTTTCTTAACAAATCATGGTCTTAAGCTCAGTTAAAAATCAAAGTCGAAAATGCTCAGTCACACACAGCACAGTCTTTTGCTGCAATAACTCTGGCACCTTATCCTGTTCCAAATCTTCGTCCTCAGGCTCGAGTGTGGGCGTGGGCAGCCAGTAGGCCATGCTCAGCCTATCCTCCTCCACCTCTGAGGTCAGCTGCCAGAGTTGGCGTCGACTGAAGATTTGCGTCAGGTCCAGGCAGGCGGGCATTTGGGGGCAGACCAGTTCTGCACATGAAACAACAACACACGCAAACAAACATAGCTTCATAAAAAACTGCGATACACAATCCCACACTTAACCCAGATACTGTGCGATCGCTATTAAGGGGGTAGTGTCGCGAAAGCAGTCGATTTTGCGCAACTGTAAAACTTTTTCATTAAAAGATAAGACAATGTTCGTTATATATTCTGAAAATATATGTTAAGGCAAATACTTTCGCCAAGTTTCATCAAACTTGCTGCAGTATACTGTTAGCAGTGAGGTCGCAATGTCGGGAAAAGGACGTTTTGGAAATCTATTCACATTCGATAATTTGGCAACAATTATCAATCTGTTTGTGTAGTTTGTTTACACAGACTAAGAGGACATATTATGTTGTAGTTTATGCACACAAAATTTAGTGCAAATTGCTTGAGTGGTTGCGGAGTAATACCTGTTTGAACTGTGAAACTGTGCTGAAACTGTGAAGTACTCATAGCAATAATGATAAATTGTGAAAAATATAGACGCGTATTTTAAAATCGAAAGAAAAACGTACCTTTATTTTTTTTCTTAATTGTGGCAAAAATTTGTGCGTGGACACGTTATGATTATGTGGACTTCACAAGCTGGCCAATCTGATATCTGGCTTGATTTTTTGAACTTTTATGTCCCTATTGTGTGATGTCTGGCTTACAATTGGTGATTGGTTCAAGATATTGGCAGATATTGGTAGTCTAGTGTCTGACAGTAATTATTTAATACAGCAATATACCATTGGACTAGTTTCTCAGTGAACGTACAATTTCAACGCAAAAAGCTCTCTTTTTGCAACCTATGAGCAAAACTGCTTTGGTGACACTACCCCCTTAAAAAAGGTGGAAAGCTTCAGTCTTAACACTGGGCTGGAATTGTTAATTGAATTGATAAAAAAATTTCCAGGTAATTTTGTACGTTCGGTCACATTCGAGGTCACACCACTGAGACACACATAGAAAGTTGCTAGTAAATTCTGTTGCATTTGACATGAAAAGCGTACTTTTCCACATGGTTCATTAGAGCTAACCCTAGGAAAAATACAAGATATTTCACATAATAATAATAAGTCTATATTTCACATAATAAGTACAAGTGTTCGTTATTATTCAAGGCAAGAGTACAAGGGAGTACATATTCACACTCTTGGTGTACTCTTGGTGATAGTGAATTTACCTTTATCAGGAGCATCCGTGGTCGGTCGGGCAGTGACCGTAGGCATGCTGCTGAAGCCACGAACCTCGCAACTCAGCATTTCTCCAGGTTTGCCCTGACCAAGCATAGAGAGAAGCTTCTGACAATTTTCTGCCAACGGATTCAAACTATCATCAGTTTTAGCTGTTTCCTACAAAATGAACGACACTTCAACTTTGCTGAAGTACGAACCTTCTGAAAAAATTACTGCATTCGTACTGCTATTTCATAAAAAATGGATTAAGAAACCAATATTTCGAAAAAGCTATTTGTACAAGCTCAGTGCTCAAAAAATAAGGTGTAACCAACCAAACATGTGTCAAAACCTACTCTAAGCTGTCTAGTTAATTTGGCCAATGGATGACTGCTGCTCAGATCAGCCGATCCGGATCTCCACTCCAAATGGCGTCTAATGAAACCGATATCCAAAGTTTGTGTTCTCAGGTCTTTAAATTCCACACTCTCGGGCAATTTAATCAGACTTTTCAGCAGTTCAGCCAGCGTGCCCAAAGTACTCAAACAGTCAGAACTGTCACGACTGAAGTGCGTCTGTAGACGATCCAACAAACGATAAAGAGCTCCCGACTGCGTTTCCATGGCTCTGAAAAAAGCACAATACAACTGAATGGATATTCAATCAATCGATCGGATCGACTCACACTTAATCATCTATAATTTACGCTTGTGTCTTTCTCACAAAAAGCGAACGCGACATTCACTCAGATAGCCCTACAATGATGCTACAGCTTTAATGCTGTTGCCTGACACGATAGTTTATACATTAGTTGAATACATTAAAACAGCTGCTAAACTACACTCACGTCTTTAGTTTGCTGCAACATGCAATAAACCGTTTCCGCAACAGAATTCACTTTATTATATTAAATATAAACTACATAACGTACTATGACAGGTCCTGACGTAAACATACACTAAAGTGTGCAGTAGAGCGCAGTGTAAAAATTTGTCATTAGCGTTTCGAGCGTTTTAATGAAACGTTTTCTCTTCCCTCGTGAAGTTCTGTACAGAGCACCACATGAGAATTTGCAGCGATGTGCAACATGACTCTCTACAGCATTTCACATTTCTATAGCGTGCCCCCAAGATGAGGAATTATGTTACGTTGTCTTCAATGTGTGAAACAGGCTTGATGATGCAGTTAGAATAACACAATGAGGGTCGACCACTAAACTCAATATCTAAGTATTCCCAATTTCTCAATTATAATTCTTACTTATTAATATGATACAATCCGAAATCGTGTTCAGTGAGCATCACCATCGTTCGCAGTGAGGGCAGGACAGAAGCAAAGCCGTGCTCTATGTTACCAACGTGACGCAGCAAAGCGTCACAGATCGCCGCTAGTTGGTTGGAACGAGGCAGAGAATTACACAGCTGAAACACAATAGCTGAGATACACGAAAGGTGTTTCACTTTAGACTCGGTCTAAAACGTTCATTTCGAATGAAACAGAGCAACGTAATGACAGTTCCTATGTGCACTTCATACGATTACGTGTCCGACTTGGACTCTGAGTTCAAGTTAAACAAGCTTTGTGAATCCCGCCCACCGGGATTGGCCCCGATTGAACAGAAAGCAAGCTAGACGCGATGTAGAGTCTATCTATGCCAGTGGCTCATATTCACAGCAACTGGGCTACAAATAGCTTCGACGACAAAACAAAGGTATTATACAAAGCCCACACGAAGTTTGCTTCGCTTAGTCCTGGGTCAATATTTAGACACAACACTTTTCTACACCTTCAAAAACTACGGCATCACACGTTCTTCCAAAACAGGCATATTGTCTCGAACACACAAGTAAGGACCGACTGAAGTAGGCTATACACCAGGCTTGTCTCACTTTCTCTTATCCGGATAGCATGGCATGGATGATGCACAGTCGTAGGCCATCAAATGAGTGTCCTAAAGCCTCAGGCAGTTATTGTAGAAAGACGATAATAAATAATAAGCCTTACTTGTTCCACCGTAACCGGACTATTCGGTTCGCAATCCAGTAAGGTTATTTCTTCATCACACAATGCTGTCAGAATGCTCTGCAAAAAAGTAGCATTATATAACGCTAAAAAATGTTAAAAATACTTTTCGTTCAAAAATTAATAGTAATTTATTCAATCAACACTTCATTATTAGTCAGTATTAACGGATAATGCTGCAAATTCTGCAGATAATAAGAGGACAGTATAGTAGAATATTCATTTTTTTCTACGAATGGTCTGAGACACGCTGCAAGCTGCCTGTGATATTATAAGGCAGGCAGAAGGCTCGTCGGAATTGACACACAATGTTCAAAAATGAACCCCTGAAACAGCCCCAGTGCGCAGTGCAGAATCTGCATACACACTTCAGTACATAATCATAATCTACTAGAGACTACACTAATAGGTCCTCTGGTTAACAGTAAAGCAGGCATAGCATGAGCATAGCAGTCAACATCACACGGCACAAGTGCTCAAGGTTCTATAAAGCACGTCCACGCTGGTCAACTTCGGTGCACTTACTGCAATATACTCTTGACACATGCTATGCTGCGGACTGTCAGAGACGTGGTTGAAAATTGTCAGCAGACACGGCAGCAAAAGACTGTAGTTATCGTCTGGTTTATCACTAGACACAAAATTCAATGGTCGATGTTTACGTACTTACTATGCATTCATAACAATCATATGCTGACTAAGATTAGGGTCAAGACAAATTGATTTAGTCAAAGCCTTAGCAACTGACTTTCAGTTGTCGCGCACTACATGTAATGTAACTATTGTATATAGTTTATGGTTAGCTTAGTAATAACGTGTGAATTGCCTAAAATTGAGGTCGAGATTCGAGAAGCTTAATACGCCAGATGGAACAGAACAGAGTTACAGATAAAACGGTGTTATTTATTCTCCTCTTTACTGACAATATACTGAGTTAGCAACTAGCAATTTAGTAGACAATAAACTCTTACGTTTTTATGTAACCGTAAACTAGTCGCTTTTATAATACATGGATACTGCCAAATTTATAAAAAAAACTATTTGGTATTTTAAAAACAATGCTTAAAAAATAAGAATTAATAAAAAGGCAAAAACACTACCTTCCAGACATCAACTGTAGCATAGCATGTTTTATAGGAGCATGTGACTGCAAATAGGAGACGAAACTGAGCACGTGAGCCAAATTCTCATTGGCCGGCACTTTGACTTCGCCCTTTCCCGGAATGGGAGTGGGTTCGGTTGATTTGGCGTTTTCAACAGTCGAGTTTCCACTAGTGCCCGGAGGAGGGGGTTGACTGTGCGCTGAGCTTGGAGTATCTTCCTTTTCTGGCTTCTGTGGTGTGACTCCAAATTCAAATATGACGTTTAGCAGAGCTCTGAAACTCCAATAATTAGTAGAATTAAAATTAAGCCGAAGGTTTTACGAAGACTTCTTAACCAAACAAGCTTCGTCTAAATAAGACAAGCGGTGTCTGCATAGAATTCTATTACTTTGTACAAAAGCCGAAAACTTTAGTTATGTTTAGATCAGTGTAGATGATTCACAACTATGGCAGTTGCTCAGCGCGCAGTTCAAACTGAGCAGTAGTGTTCATACAAATTACACCTACTTAGACGCCTAAACCCGAACCTAAGGCATAGTGCTGTCGATCTTACAAAAAAACAAATGCGCAGATAAAATCATTAATCACTAAATAATACCGATCCTTCGACCTTAACTCATATCACATCATAGCAGTCATAATACCTACTTGGTGATATTAAGCGCTATAGGTGGTGCCAGGTCAGTCAGCTGGATGCACAAACGCCTGAGGCCCTGCTGAAGGGGGGCAAAAGTGGAGGGGGCTAGTTTGGAGATCATTTCCTGGATCTGCGGAAACAGGGGCATCAGATGGGCAGACCAGAGCCGGCGACTGGCGAGCACTAGATCTTGGTCGTCTTTCAGCTGAAGTAAAAGCCATCTTAGCACTGCAGGGGTGGAAGGCGTTATATTGTTGTAAATGAGAAATAGGGCCTACGAGACTTGGAGGTTGCGGTGTAGTGGAGGCATTCTTGACGTCGACGCCAACGGCCCGGGTTCAATTCCCGGCGCCTCCAATTCTTTCATTCTCTCTTTCAACAATATAACCGACGAAAAAAGCGTCTCCTCGGTCAACTGAGGTATGTGCAGTTTCACGTGAAAGACTGTAGAACATACTGGATAGATACAGGATGTGTGGTAGGATAGGATCTTTTTCAGTAAAAGTGTAAAATAACATTACTGGAATAAGACATGACTAGAAAAGTGAAACCAAGAGTACATAATAGGGGAGAGTAAGACACGCTTTCCTATCCTAGCTAATCGCCCGGAACGATGCTCCGGCCGAAATAGCCCTTTTACGCCTTGATTTCGGGGGGTTTTTGATTGACTGCACTTTAATTTATGTTTACGTAATAACAAGAGTACATAATAGCGTTTTACTCTATATAGAAGAAGAGTGAGACACTCTCCAGCCTGCCTGTGTTCTAGCACAGGCAGATGCGCTGGTAGTTTTCAGGCTACATGTTGACATTCTATGCAACATGTGACTGGCCAATCAGAAGCGAGCTTCTATTCTCTGATTGGCAGACGCCTGTGCACGTGCTCCAATCATAAAACGGGATAGAGATAAAGGTTAATAACTCATTATTTATTCATAGTCTGTTTGCAAAAACATTAAAAAAGGTTTGCAAATACCTTTGGGGATATTTTGGCAAACTTTCAGCGAAATTGATTGAGAAACTTTGAAGAAATTCAGAAAAGTTTATATCTCAAAAGTTTCTCAATCAATTTCGCTGAAAGTTTCCCAAAATATCCCTAGAGCTGTTTACAAACCTTTTTTAATGTTTTTGCAAGCAGACTATGAATAAATAATGAGTTATTAAGCTTTTATCCCTATCTTAATGCTTATCAACGCATCAGCGATTATATACTAAAGTGTGTTACGCACGGAATCTACGCGCTGATTGGCCAGTCACATGTTGCATAGAATGTCAACATGTAGCCTGAAAACGACCAGCGCATCTGCCTGTGCTAGAACACAGGCACGCTGGAGAGTGTCTCACTCTTCTTCTATATAGAGTGAGACGCTATTATGTACTCTTGGTAATAACAATTAGCAGGAAACAGGCCCCAGAAGCATTCACAATAATTTCACGACTCATTTTTCAATTCTTATTTTTGAAATAAACCTACTTCTTTGGTTTGCAACGGCAAGGGTAGTGGTAATAACTCGGAAAGGGCGTTCAAACCGCCAACAAAAGCAAACGGAGCTGTCATGGTGAATTTGATAATTTCTGCCAAAGCCAGCGTCCATAAACTTTTACTAACCACTAAAACAGTCGAAAAAAACAGCGGTAAAGCAAGATTTTTTTGTTGGCCAGTGCCAAAATAGTCAGGCAGATAGTATAAAAGTACCATATCCACCTACTACCATCAATGTACACAATAAAACTAAAAAATGCATGAATGACGAATCGCTTATTGATGAAAATGCATTCTAAAAGTTGTGGTAATGTGTTGCCTTCACACACAGTGATGCAGCATATAACGAAATACTTTGAAAAATAGATATTCAGATTCATTACATTGGGTCAGTTCATTTTTACAATTTTTCAAAAAAGCATTCTTTTCAATTTTGCTGCATAAAGTTTTATAACATGATTTGACAATTTTTTCAAACTAGACAAACAATACAAAATACAAAACCGAACCAATACAAAATCGGTTTACCAGAACTGTTACATTAATTATCGTACAACTGATACTTCAATATTTGTACTCACACTCAAAGGAGTTAATTTCATCAGCAGGTTTATCTGACTGAACTCGCGGCTGAGTATAAGCCAACAGTGATTTCACGCATTCATCCCGTATCTAAATTAAAACGACATTAAAACACTTAAAGCTTAACAAAATCAGTGAATTACGAATGTTACTAGCTGACGACAAATCCTGGAGGAAATGGATAGACAAATATAACTAGACTTAAGCAGTCCATCTGAAACATAACTACGTACACTGTGCAGTAACTCAGCACTGGTTGGGAATATTGTGTTCAAAAGTCTGAGCAAAAAAAGTTGAACACACGGACAAAACAGAACATGTTTTTTTTTGTTCTTGTGTGCAGAAACTTTGCACTTTTGCGATTTTGTCTGTTATCTTTGTCATTATTCTAGGGTTGGGCGCTGTCGCACCAACCCTGATTCTTGCCCTAGTACATTACAATACAATGTGATTTTATTACAAGAACAATTGCAAACATCAAGAGTAAAGCGAGTAGCTGCCAAAATCAAGCTGGCTCTTTTCTGTCAGTGCGCAACAATTTTGGTCAGAGTGTCAGACATTGGTAAAACAATCGAAACTCATATATAAAACCTTAGCCGTGAACCGTGATGTTACGATTTTTACTATGAAACTCAGTCGCAGAGTCTCAGAAATCGTGAAACCAAAAAATCACCCAGCACGTACTTTTATATCGTGTTCTTGCAAACACTGTTAACACTAGATAATATTCAATATTGCTAAAACGCACCACCTAACCTCTAATAGTGCATTTACTCATATTGCCGAAAAGTCGGCTTGTCAAAGAATGGTTTTACGAATTTCTGGCTTCACTATACAAGTTGCCATTGAAAACTTTCAGCCAGCTTCAGTTTAGCTGCTGAATGAAACATGCCAATGAAAGGTTTCGCTGCCTCATTTTATTGCCTATTTATTTGCACGTCATGCAAACTTTACACACTAGAAAATTCTATTATTGCAAACTTCGACACAGCTGCTTATTTCAGCTGCAATAATACATTCACAAAAAAATTGAAATAAATGAACTTATTTACTAAACGTAGTTTTTTTTATTGTCAACTAAATTTTTCGCGTAACAATTCGTTTATAAACTAATAATATTATTACGTCGACAAAATCATCTAGTATCTTATTATTTTATAAGAGAATATTTCACCAGAACATGCAAGATAGCAAACAGACTGAACATCACTAACAAACAATAACAGCACGACTAATATTAAGAAAAAAGATAGCAAACAGACTGAACATCACTAACAAACAATAACAGCACGACTAATAATAAGAAAATAATAACCATCTTACGTCTGTAATGTCAGCAGTAATGCCACCCGACGGAACCAGCGTACAAGTGACAGTGTACAGTTTCATCAGAACCGGAATGGCAGTTACATCTTTGTACTGCAATAGCAAATTTTATTGATGGAAAAAGGAACACTTGAATTAAAACACAGCATACTGTCGCAATAACTATAATATGACTATTGCCTGTGGCGTGAGCAGGGTGAAAAAGTTACTGAAATTAGGCGGACGCAAAGAAACAGCATTTTTTCACATTTAGCTTTCATTTGGTAAATTCATGTTATGAAAAGCTTATCGAAAATACGGATGATACATCATACGATTTTGACTTTTGAGCATGGGTGGTTTTATGCCAAGTTGCCAAGTTTGTGTATACGAATATGTATACAAAATTGCAAATACAATGAGGTGATTGAGCGTACTGGACTAAAAGTGTACCCTCAAGCTAACTTACTATTTTATTCCGTTTTATTCTGACTCCGAGGTAAAGGCGATATGGGGGAGTAAAAATAAAATATATGTGAAAATACGCAAAAGTTGAGAGCCACAATTTTTAAAAATGACAGCTCCTACTTTACCTCTTTAGCTGTTTATATCTATACATTACTTTCAATGTCAGTCCCAAACGCTCCGGCTTCAATCAAACTTATGATACACTACCTTCCCTGGCATATTTTCAGTGGGAGGGCTGGGGGGGGGGCCCATTTGGTCCGGAGCCCCCCATTTTGGTCGCGCCCCCCACCCCCTTTTTGAGCATCCCCCATTTTCGATGGGGTGCCCCCCCATAGCCGAAAATTTTTTCCGGAAGGACGTTTTTTGCGACTTTTTAGCTGTAGCGAAGTCGTGTTCGTCGGGTTTTTGGGTCCTTTTTTGCTAAATTTAGTATTAGCATAGCTAGAATAACGTATGAAAGCGTAACATTTAACGCATAATAACAATCTTTTCGTGTAAAAATAGTGTTTTATCGTGAAATTGGTGCGCCCCCCATTTTGGCCGACGCCCCCCCCCCCATTCATTGGGGTTGCTGCCCCCCCCCCCATAAAATTTTGCCTAAAAATATGCCAGCCTTCCCTGCCATATTTTAGTCAAAATTTTATGGGGGAGGGGCGGACGATCAAAATATGCCCCTCCCCACTGAAAATATGCCAACACTGGAGCACCCTAGACGTAAACCTTTGACTAGTTTATAATGAACGCGTCATAATAATGCCCGAGCATGTAAATAGATGCATAAATGCCGATGTAAAAAACAATTATATAAGCGTCATGCAGTTTATACCCAAAAGTAAAAACAAAATATGCATTGTCGATTGCATACAGCATACATGTAATGGGGTACTAATTTTGATAGTCTCAGTGCTCAATTACTAAGCTGACAAAAAACTCTGACAAACTTTTGGACAACTTTTAGACGTTAAAATCATTCTGGGTTGCTAAAAAAGACTTCTCCCCTGGCCACGTATACTCTTCAGCCGTGATCCTCTGTTCGTTGACATCCCCTTAATTCAACGTTTCGATACCCTACCCTGAGCATTGAGCAATCTCTCCCCAAGTCTTTGGGACACTCCCTTTCCCTTCCAAAACTCTCTATTGGGAGGAAGTTTTATAACTAAATATTAAACGTAATATAATTATTGATTGAATATTGAGCAATCGAAACATAACGATCAAGTGTATATAAAGCGTAATATAAAGCTTGATTGCTCACATCAGCATCTCGACAATGAATCAAATACTGAGTGCAGGCTCGAAAAATAGCAAGAGCAGGTTTCATTGCTGCCACCACAATTCGACCACGAGATGAGTTCAGGCTAAGGCCTTGCATCCAAATAAACAAATGAGCTTCTGATAATTTCTAAAAAAGTTAACAAAATAGAAAAATACAATGATCGTTTCTAGAATAAACACTTCTAGTACATTAATACACACTTTTAGAATAAAAGTGTTACTATGCTGTCAAAATTACATTGAAAAATGCAAATTTTTATCCCATTTAAAATCTGTATAATGAATAAGTACACACTAAACTGTCACTACGTACTCGGACAACGTTCCATTTGACACACTAGTCTTGCAACATTCAAAAATAAAACTGGAACTTGACTTGTTCGACAATTAATAATATGAGGACTGAGCTATTAAAAACCGGTCATTCTACTAAAAATCTTGGTGAAACAGCTACACTGATCAAGTCAAGAGTCAAAGACAATAAATCAATCGCTTTAATTCAATCGATTCAATAGTGTTAATTTCATTTATTGGTAGGGCTTCGAAACTGACATCAAACAGTTGAAATTTCTGCTACAAGTGGTTTTTTAGGTACATTACATTAATACGTACCGACATGAGCTGTATTAAAACCGTCAACGCATCAGCACCGTGGAATTGCATGATGCAGTATTTGTACTTCAATTCAGCTAATCGTTCTGCAATATAATAACAGAAATCAAGAAAGTTTTTATGCAAGTATAATGCCTATAGACTAATCGTATCAATCACAGTCAGTCACAATCATCATAAAAAAAGCATGCATGGTTTGGTTAGCAACTTGTACAACGATTGCATTGTCATACTATTTGCTGTAATTTCTTCTTCTTCTCTTAAATTTAAAATTACAAGAGCGGAGATAGGCCCGTGAGGAAGTACATACATATAAATAATAAAGTGTTTGACCTCAGTAATATGTATATCTCATATTATATATTATAATAGGTGTTATAAGGGTAAAAGGTTAATGGCGTTATATTAGTATTAGTATATTAGATTTAAAACGAATTAGGTTAATAAAAAATTTGTAGTATTATCGCATGCTAGTGTTTAAGATTAGGACTTAATCAATGTAAGTACTAGTAGTGCTATTCGTGGTCTCGTTCAGACCGTATCCGTTGTGTAACGACTCGTCAGTGAACTTACACTAACGGAACTTGTTTTTGAAATTTCGAAAAATGTAAAAAATACAAAGAAAAATATATAATAAATGGTTTCGTCGCTAACCACGCTCATACTAAGTGATGTTAGTAGAATAAATTATATTCATGTGTTCTTTTTTATTTCTAGTAGAAGATTTTGTGCAGTATCATATCCGTATTTGTTATGTATTTGTTTCTTTTTGCACAGATTAAGGAAACAATGCTCAATCTTGCGATTAGAGTAATTTTTAGATTTAATGTTAGTGAAGAGACGTTTAGTTTTTTGGGTGAAGTCGGATATGTTAGTGCACAATTTGCTGTATCTGACTAGCTCATTTTCCACTGTATTGAACGCACAGCAGGTATAGATTATTACCGTATAGATTTGGTAATGATATGACATTGAATTTAAAGTTTTCTCGTTTGTCAAAAACTTTAGTAGTAAATTGTTTGTTGAGTATTTTTATAGATATATCGAGGACATCCGCGTTATCATTTTTGTTATTAACTTTGTTAAGAGTCAAACATTGTGGATATATATCTTTACTGAGATTTTCGAATTTGTCATGGTCGTTGATAGCAGTAATGTCGTCGATATATCGGAACATATATTGCAGGTACTTAAGGTTTTTATTATTGTTTATCATTTGGTGTTTAACATATTTATATTCATAATGAAAAAGACATAAATTAGCAAGAAATGGTCCAACATTGGTGCCCATTGGTATTGGTGCCCAGTACCCCCACGACCCCAAACGCCGATACCCCCCAACCTTCGTCTTCGGCGAAATCGTACACAGGTATAATATATAACAAAGAGTTAACCAATTATCAATTATACGTATTACCCTACAAAACCCCCCCTTCCCTCCCCTTAATTTATACTTACAAATTAGCTTAAGTAGACAAAATTACCTTTTTCATTAATTCC
>JASANF010012335.1:0-13729 GCA_030248245.1 Trissonchulus sp. WLG1_4 | reverse complement strand
GTGGTGCGGGGAAAAAAAACCCTATTTTCAACTTTTCGGGTCGTCCTGTGCTCCACATAAATCGGATCCATTAATGCTCGTGGCTGTTATAACGGCCATCTTTCGCCTAACTGTTGCACTAATAAAATGGATTGTAACCACTCACGTTTCTGAGTAATGAGTCTCGAAACCTCCGGGAAAAAAACCCTATGCGGGAAAAAAAAACCCTAATGCGGGGAAAAAAAACCCTATCACTTTTTCTGGTTGTTCTATTAGCAGGGAATATAAACACAATTTCATCGTGTTCTACAACTCTTAGGCTGCAGTATGGACTAAAAAAACCGTTTCTGCGACATCCATGTGACTCACAATGATTCTTCAAAAATCGACCCGTTTTGGCAGAAATGACTTCTGCCCAAATAGGCATTTTTTCCGTATTTAAAAGCATTAAAAACAGATTTTTGCGCTTATTACGTGAGAAACAGCGGACAAACACCGCCCGCGTCTATCATTCTTGGATTTAATTGGTACGCAGCAGCTAAAACCTAAATATTGCAAAAAATGCCAACTTTTGGTGAAACATCATCACAACAGGTTTCGTAAGGGGTGTCGGGGTATGGCCCAAAATGACAAAAAACGACGTTTTGCGGCCGAATAAACGGTTTTAATGAACTCTACGCATGTTGTTAGCCCAGATGAACTAACTTTAGTAGCAACAATAGGTGAGTTTAGCAAAAAAATGCCGCCAAACAAAATAGGGTTTTTTTCCCCGCAATAGGGTTTTTTTTCCCGCACAAACTTTGACCAGTCACTGGTCAATCACAGCGTTTTTCACGGTTTTCGAGCTTCAGAAGTATAGAGGAAAGGTAACTCTCTTGAAAAATGCAAACGGCGTTGGTTAAAAGTGTTTTTGTGAAAAATTATGACAAGTCAAAAATTTGGAAAATTTTGTCACTTTGGAATTTTTCAACATGCAAAATTTTGAAATTTTATAAAAAACGCTACAGGCCTCAAAACTGCACAGAAATTGGTGTGGTAAGTCAGTTTGGGATGCGCTTTCCACCTGCATACTCAAAAAGGTCCTATGTCGTGAGGTTCGGCCAGGAAGCACTAGGGTTTTTTTCCCCGCAAAACGCGTAGGGTTTTTTTTCCCCGCACCACTATACTAACTATATACCCCACACCACTGGCACTGTACATAGTATTTATACACTTATCTATACGTAGTATAATTAGTAATGCAGAGAAAAAAGTTTAATATGTGGTTTTGTAGAGCAACTCCGCGAGGTATTCTTGGAAAAAAGTTTGCCCAAGAAACTTAATCCAGGAAAGCAAAAAACCTTGTACTCATATTTTTTTTTTACCCCATCTGACTATAGTTTATTTTTTGCTTGACAAATGACAACTATTCGGTATTCGGCCGAAAACGAAAAACCGAATATTCGGTATTCGGTGAAATTTTTTTCGGTCCCGTCCCTCGGGAAAACCCTATGGATTTTGTTTCCAGGCCATTTCTGTTTGGTTTTCATGGGTTACTTATAAAAATTCCTCTAAAAAAACTTTTTTTTCGTTTTTCATTTTCAAAAACATTTTCCGAAGAAAAACCTGGTGCTTCGTGTCCGAACGATTTGCCTTATTTTGGTTTTGTTGTTCGGACTATCTGAGTTGATTTTATGATGTATCAAGATTTCCCATATATTCGTGCGGGAAGAAGAAATTATACACAGCACGAGGAGAAAAAACCCCCATTTCTATATTTCGTCTATAAATCTATACTACAATGTTTCTACGGAAAACCAAAAAAATATGTATATCAAGGGCGGACGGTGGGGGGGATATAGGGGATATTCCCCTTCTTTTGACCGGAGCAAAAGAAAATTTTTTGGAGCCGCTGCCGAATACCAAAAATGGCCGTAAATTGATGAAATTTGGCCTCAAAAAACATCTCGCTGGGGTTGTTATGTTCTTCATCTCGCTGGGGTTGTTAAATGTTCGAGGTTCAACATTACATTACATCATGCTACATCCAGTTGTGTAATACACTGTCTCCTACTCTGATGTGAGATTCCCATCTTTTGTTTTAAATTCCCTGTCGAAAAAATTTCTGAAACGTCCCCAGTGTTAACTAAATACGGCCTAAAAACTGAAAAAATTTTCCAGAGGGCTGCCGCCTTCACCCCCTGCAACTGTTTGGCTTTGTTTAACATAATATTAACTTTCCATATAATTAAATTTCCCTTGATTGATGTCATTATTCAAATCGTATTGTACCGCAAATTGTTCACAGATTTTGTATTTTATAGAGTAAACAACCAATATTACCATCGGTGCAACTGAGGCGGGGGGGGGGGGAAATTCAAAGTGATATTTTTTCACCGTAAAAACATGTTTTTATAGGTTTTCGCATGCGCTGAGTTCATTTTTAGCACTTTCCAAGCGAAAAAACGATGATTTATACATTTTCGAAAAATTTCAATTTTTTGTCGAAAATCATCGTTTTTCGACATACTGGGGCTAATCATCGAAAATTATGACCAATACAGTCGTAATACGAGCCTGAAGTTTGATCGTCATATATTAGCACACAATAATATACTTAATACAGCTTTGTTTGCAACATATTTAGCTCACTCATACTAAAAATCTTAATTTTGCCAACTAAAAAAAGAGGCTAAATATGCATAGTTAAATTGAGCTAACATATCAAAAGTTTTAGTTTCTTTTTGCGTAGATATTAAATTTATTATATACATTTTTCTAGAAAATTATGCATCTTTGGTCATAAGTAGCGATTTCTAATGAAATAGAATGTCATAAATACAATCTGAAAACGTCACTGATGCTCAGCACCAAGCTGGCACTGACAGCACAGGAAGAAAGAGCGACTCTTAAAATGGTCTAAAACCAATCTAAAAACACTCCAAAAATTTTAAGAGTGAATTAAGGGGGTAGGGTCGCGAAAGCAGTCGATTTTGCGCGACTGTAAAACTTGTTCAGTAAAATGTTAGAAATTGTTCTTCTATATTTTAAAAGTCTACCAAAAGCCAAATTATTTTGCCAAGTTTCAGCAAAATTTGTGCAGCATATAGTTTGCAATAATGTCTCAAAGTCGGAAAAATGACGAAAAAAAAACCTATTCACATTCCATTTTTTAGTCACATTTATCAATTTTTCTGTTTAGTTTTTTTACACAGACTAATAGCACATACAGTACTGTGCAAAAAAAAGTTCCCTCTTCGTCGGCGTACGACGAGCTTCGTCGTTCGCGAAAAGTGACGAACGTTGGCCGGAAAGTGACGAAGCAAAATTTTTGTGTTTACTGCGTGCGGAAGTCTATTAGAGTGCCCTGAAGCTAAAAATCATGTTTGACACAATTTGTCAACGTCAAATCGCTTCGTATGTATGTTTGTATGTACTACAATTGTATGTTGTAGTTTATGCACACAAAATTTAGTGCAGATTGTTGTAACGGCTGTGGAGTAATACTAGTTTGAACTGTGAAGGTGTACTTAAACTGTAAAATAGTAATAGCAATAATGATAAATTGTGGAAAATCTAGACGCTTATTTTCAAATCAGAAGAAAAACGAACCTTCAATTTTCTTTTTTCTTATTTGTCGCAAAAAATTGGGCGTCCACACATGATGTGTACTTCACAAGCTGGCCAATCTGATATCTGGCTTCATTTTTTTAACTTTTATGTCTCTATTGTGTGATGTCTGGCTCACAAATGGTGATTGGTTAAAAATAATGATAAATAGTGGTAGTCTATTGTCTGGCAGTATTTATTTGACACCAAATGGCATTTCACTAGTTTCTCAGTGAACGTACAATTTCAAAGCAAAAAGTTCTCATTTTGCAGCCTATGAGCAAAACTTCTTTGGCGACACTACCACCTTAAGAGAGCAAGTTAAGACTGTTTTAAGAATGAATTTAGAGTGTTTTTAGATTATTTAAGGCTCATTTTAGATTATTTAAGACTGTTTTAAGATAATCTTAAATCAGTCTAAAATGCAGTTTGGAACTACGCTGCATAGTTTTAGATTGTTTTTAGAGTAAATTAAGAGTAAATTAAGACTAGTTTTAGACCAATTTAAGAGTGATTTAACAGTAAATTAAGATAATCTAAAACTGGTCTTAAATTCAGTCCGGCTCAGCTGCCTTTGTTTTAGATTGTTTTAAGAGTGAATTAAGACTAGATTTAGACTAATTTAAGAGTACTTACTTGTACTTGTTCCTTCATCACCGACGCCACGTCCGCATGAAGGGCCCACCATCGATGCCAATGCCGCCGCTAATTAAACGCTACTGTTGCCGGTCGTGTGCCAGATCTTCAATGATGTTTTCCCACTGGTGTCCTCCGAGGGAATAAAGCCTCAGAGGTGGTTCTAGGTCTTTTCGAACCAGGGCCACATGGCCTAACCACCTCAATCGATGGCGGCGCAGTCGGCTGGGGAGGGGCTCCCTCTGACCACAGCGTTTGTATAATTGCTCATTCGATATTCTGTCCTGCAGTCTTAACCCAAGGATGGATCGCAGACATTTCCGTTCAAATACCGATAGGGCATTGACGTCGCTTGCTGTGACCGGCCAGGTCTCTGAGGCATATAACAGGGCCGACATGACCACCTCATCAAGCACTCGTAGCTTAGTGCGGACTGAGACTCTGCGACGGGACCATAGGGGACGGAAGAGTAGTCTAAATAAGGTTGTGGCTTTGCCAATACGGACATTGATTTCTCGCGAAACTTTCGTATCCGCCGAAATCAGACTGCCAAGATATGGGAAAGCATCCACATTGTCTAATAGTTGTCCTGATACCGCGATTCTTCCTTGTCCTTCTTGGCCCTGGGGGGGCAATAATCTTGCATTTGCTCGCATTTAGCTGTAGACCAATTTTTTGACCAGATGAGTCGACCTGGTTTACTAGTTGTTGTAATTCTTCAGCAGACTCGGACAGCAGGACGACGTCGTCGGCATATTCCAAATCAGCCACAGATGTATCATTGGTGACTTCAACTCCGATCGCCGTCGCCGCCGCACGGTGCATGACCCAATCGACAGCGGTTAGAAACAATACTGGGGATAGCACATCTCCCTGTCTGACTCCTGTGGTCACCTCGAACTCATACGTTAGTTCGCCATTAACTCTGACACGACACTGCGTATTTTCGTACTTATCACGTATCAGATCCAGGACTGTGGGAGGTAAACCGATGTTCTCCAAGATCCTCCATAAGCTCTGACGGTCTACGCTATCAAAAGCGGCTTTAAAATCTAAAAAAGCCGCCCAGGTTTCACGACTGAAACCATGTCGTCGCTCCAGAATTTGTCGCACTAAAAATATATGGTCGATTGTTCCTCTTTCCCGGCGGAATCCTGCCTGCTGTTCACGGGTATTCTGGTCTATGTGATGGACGACCCGTTTGAGAATAATAAAGGACAGTATCTTCCCGACCACAGGGAGGAGGGCGATTCCGCGGTAGCTGTTACACTGCTTTTGGTCTCCTTTTTTATACACAGGGATCAAGATCGCTTGCTGCCAGGCTTTTGGTGATCTTCTTCGTGACCAAATGCTGGCAACTAATTGGGTTAAGTAAGGTGTGATTTCATCGACACAGCATTTGAAGAGCTCCGGGCAGAGTTCATCATGTCCCGCCGTTTTGCCGTTCTTCAAGGCATTTATGGCGGTCAGTATTTCTTCTGCGGTGGGGCTGTAAGCTTCGATAGGATGTATTGACAGATCAGGTCGGCCTACTTCGGCCTCCGTCGGTCGTTCTGCTGGTGCTGGTCGGTTCAAAAGATCTTCAAAATACTGTTTCCAACGATTCGACCTAGCTTTAGCGTCTCTTATTGTCTCCCCTTGGTTGTTTTTGATTGTGCTAGGAGATACGGTCTTTCTACCGGTTGCCTCCCGAAGTAGCGAATACTGAACCCTCGAGTTACCGCTAGACGCTGCCCTCTCCATTTTTTCCGCCACTTTGTCCCACCAGGCTTGCTTGGACTTCTTCAGCAATTTGTGAAGCTTTTTCTTCAACTGTACTCTTCTGGATGGGTCTTTTTCAGACCGACATTTTTCCGCCAGGATCTTAATTGTCGGTTCAGCTGTGTGACATTTGCGTCCTTGTTTTCTGCCCAGCACTTCTGTTGCAGCTGTTTTCATGCTATCGTGCATTTTCTGCCAGACCTCGTCTGGGTCAGCGTCCGCTGGCAACTGGTCCAACAGTGCGAAACTATTTCGCACATGCACGCGATACTGGTCGCTGATATCTGAATCCATCAGTTCGTCTACAGCGAATGGGCACAGCTTCCTTTTTTTCGGAGACGCTTTGAGACGAAGGGCAACGTCTGCGACAACCAGGTCATGGTCACTAGGTAGGGCGGTACCTCTGTGCACACGTGTATTGGTAACCGGTGATCGCCACCGACGTCGGACGATGATGTAGTCTAGTAGCTTTGCACAGCGTCCGGTGTTACTGCGCCATGATAGAAACCGGCTGGATTTTTGCTGGAAGAATGTATTAGCAAGTGCTAGGTCTCTGGTCCCCGCAAGCGAAAGAAGCCTGATACCATTATCGTTTATTCTGCCAGTTCCAAAAGGGCCGCGGTGGTTTTCCCAGCCTGTGCGACATCGGCCAACTTCGGCGTTTAGGTCGCCTATTAGCACGAACCTGTCCGATTTGGGGATTTGGCTAATGCAGTGATCTAGCGAGCTATAAAAGTAATCTTTCTGCTTAGCCAAGGCCACTTCTGTGGGCGCGTAGCAGCAAACAACTGTTAGATGGCCATCCCAGCAACGTAAACGAACGGCCATTATTCGATCGTTAATCGGCTCCACTTCCACTAGCGATTTATTTGCAGTGTCAGATATAACAACAGCTACTCCATTTATGGCCTTGCTATCGTGCCCACTGTAGTAAATACGGTATTTTCTGTCGTTAGCGGCTACAGCCATCGACTTGCCCGTGCCGCAAAGCCTGGCTTCGGTTATCCCAGCTATGTCGATGTTAAACTTCGCTAGGTCACTTGACAATATATGTTGCCTGTTTGCACAGTTCAGAGTTTGCACATTCCAGGTTCCAATTTTCAGTGACGCTTTCGGGTGTAGCAGTGGTGGCCCGTTACTGGCTTGCTCTCTCTGCATGTATGTGGCCAGATAGGTTTCAGCCGATCGCACCTCGCTTGGCGAAAACCCTTCGAAACTTTCTGTGCTCGAGGCAGGAGCACTGCTTGGTGAGGTCTGTAGCGCCAAGGCCGCTTCTTCGACCTCAGCCAGGGTAAAGCCATAAAAATTATCACAGTTATTACATTTATTACAGTTACCCGTATGTACACATTGACAGTTGCAGTTATTGTTAATAGTGGAATTCATACAGCATGACTCTCGGGGAAATAATTGAGAATGGCCCTGCTGGAGCCCCGGGGCAGACAGGGGTAGCTCAGGGGTTAGCACAACATAGCTGCTCTCGATCAGTCCTTGACGCCACTGACCACGCATCCCATCGGCGCAGAGTAACCGTATATTGGGATTGGCGTATAAATAGGGGGGGCATTTACATTGGCAGATGGTGAGACACTCAGCTTGCACGAGGGCGACGACTATAACTCGCTGGATTATAGTCCGGGTTCTCCCCTCCAACCACAGTCCTGGGGGGGACGAGTAGCCAGTGAGGTTGGGCCTGGGGCCGGGGGGTAAAAGACATATATGTCCGACCGCCTCCCAGGTCCTTCCAGGAAAGGCCGGCAGAAATAATTCGTATTCGAAAAAGCCGCCCCGGTCCCGGAGGTTTTCCGTTCGCCACCGCCGTAGGGTTTTCGCCATTCCTGTAAAAGAAGCAGCACCGGCAGAAAAATAGTGCATTGGGCTACCCTGTAGGTGGGGCGTCGGGTGGGGAGGGTTTGGCCCTAGGGCGCCATCAATGACCCTAGGTTACCAGGGCTAGTTGGGGCTGGCACACCCTCGGAACTACCTCCCCCAACCCCAATTTAAGAGTTTTTAAGATTTAAGAGTTTTTAAGATTATCTTAATTCACTCTTAAAACAGTCTAAAACAACTCAAAACTCAGCCAGCAGACATTTTAGAGTGTTTTAAGAGTGATTTAAGAGTTTTTAAGATTATCTTAATTCACTCTTAAAACAGTCTAAAACACTCAAAACTCAGCCAGCAGCCATTTTAGAGTGTTTTAAGAGTGTTTAAGACTAATTTTAGATTATCTTAAATCACTCTAAAACTAGTCTTAAATTACTCTGAAACAATCTTAAAAGTTTTAAGACCATTTTAACAGTCATTTTTCAGTTGGATTTCAAATCTTAAAACACTCTAAAATTGGTCTAAAATATTTTTAGACTGTTTTCAGATAATCTGAACTTGGTCTAAAACGTTTTGGTCTTCCGGCCCAATCTAAAAACGGTCTGAATTTAGTCTTAAAATTTTCAGACCAAAATTAGACCAAATTAAGAACTCTTAAAATAGTCTTAAATGTTCTAAATTTAAGACCAAATTAAGAGTGGCGGTTTTCCTGTGCAGTCAAAGTTAGGTTTAAAAGTGCAGCTTTATTTATGATTCCACAGTAGCTAGGGTCCTTTTATTTGATGCAAGCAACTAAGACTAACCTTTGCTGACCCACCTACTAAGCCTGAGCCTAAGCACTAAGCCTCAGCCTAAGCACTAAGCCTAAGCCTAACCTAAGCCTAAACCTAAGCACTAAGCCTAAGCCTAAGCACTAAGCCTAAGCCTAAGCCTGAGGCCTAAATTAAAGAAAAAACCTGCTAAGAAGCATCAGAAATAACTTTACACACTAAAAAACACTAACTAGCTTTATATTTTAATAAAATTTGCAGCTATAGCCAGGAATTTCTACGGAACCGTACTTGTGCTGTAACGCTTCGATCAGCCTGGTCCTGGTGGCTTCAGAAAAAGTTCTGTAACTTTTCGAAGCGTGAACCGATTTACAAAATTTTTTCAGCATTTAGTAGCTTACAAGTTGCTCTTTCAATGGTAACAGCAGGTTTTCATTTGATGCAATATTTTTGACTAAATCCAATTTTGCGCAAAAAATTTCATGTAAAGTTTAGTTTTTGGACAAAGTTTGATTTCCAGATAAAGCTTACATCCTACAAACTTCTAACCTAGCCTATTCGAAAAAGCGTTCAATTTTGACCCCCCCCCTAGGTTTAGGGGATATAGGGGGACTCCGGATCATTAGTCGAAAAAATGCCGTTTTTCCGACTTATTCGACCCCTAAGGGTTTTAAGGGGGTAGTGTCGCGAAAGCAGTTTTGCTCATAGGCTGTGAAAATAGAACTTTTTGTTTTGAAGTAGTACATGCAATGAGAAGCTAGTCCAACGCTGTATGGTATCAAATAATTACTGCCAGACATCACACTAGCAATATTGACAAATATCTTGGACCAATCGTCATTAGTAAGCCAGACATCACACAATAGGGACATAAAAGTTCGAAAAATCAAGCCAGATATCAGATTGGCCAGCTTGTGAAGTACACGTCATGTGTGGACGCACAATTTTTTGCGACAAATAAGAAAAAAAAAATTGAAGGTTCGTTTTTCTTCTGATTTGAAAATAAGCGTCTAGATTTTCCACAATTTATCATTATTGCTGTTACTATTTTACAGTTTAAGTACACCTTCACAGTTCAAACTAGTATTACTCCACAGCCGCTACAGTCATCTGCACTAAATTTTGTGTGCATAAACTACAACATATGTGCTATTAGTTTGTGTAAAAAAACTAAACAGAAAAATTGATAAATGTGACTAAAAAATGGAATGTGAATAGGTGTTTTTTTTGTCATTTTTCCGACTTTGAGGCATTATTGCAAACTATATGCTGCACCAATTCTGCTGAAACTTGGCAAAATACTTTGCCTTTTGGTAGATTTTTAAAATATAGAAAGAACAATTTCTAACATTTTACTGAACAAGTTTTACAGTCGCGCAAAATCGACTGCTTTCGCGACACTACCCCCTTAACACCAATAATTTCACTTCAGATTTTTATTAAAAGGGGCGACAGTTATTTTGGGGGCTAGAGATCAGATTGGGGGCATGGCTGACGATGGGGGTTTCATATTTTTATTAAAAGATGGGGTAGGAAGCGAATTAGAATCGAAAATAATTTCCCCCCCCCGCTTCAGTCTGACCATTATCATCAGCTTCGCAACTTAGGCAAATGTGTGTCTGTATATGTTTTTTATGTTGCTGATCTCATTCTTTTTGCAAATTAGCAATAATTGGGTTAAAAATTTTCAATTTATATAGCAAAATTGTGAAACACTTTTGACGCTGTCACAGGAAAACTAAAATACTGAATTTCGACTAATTTTTAGTCGAAAATAAGGCGTCTAAGTTTCGACTATTTTTAAAAAAGGCGAAAATTAGACGAAAAAAAGGCGTCTAATGTTCGACTAGTTTTGAAATAGGCAAAAATTAGACGAAATTTAGTCGAAATTTAGGCGCCTGAATAACGTCTATTTGTCGCCTATTTTATTCCAGTGAAAAATAGTCGATATTCAGTGGTTACTTAGACGCCTATTTTTCGCCTATTTTCAATCGTAACGAAAATAGACGAAAAACAGTCAAAAAATAGGCGTTTTTTACCGGCTTTTTTAAACAACGGCTTTTTTTCGAAAATGTTCAATCGTAACGAAAGTAGGCGAAAAACAGTCGAAAAATAGGCGTATAAATAACGTCTATTTTTCGACTATTTTCAATCGTACCGAAAGTAGGCGAAAAATAGTCGAAAAGAAGGCGTCTAATTAACGCCTATTTTTCGTCTACTTTCAATCGTAACGAAAGTAGGCGAAAAATAGGCGTCTAAATAGCGTCTTTTTTTCGCCTATTTTTATTTCATTTGATTTTCACGACATCACGTTTTCTTTACATTTTTTGACTCAGTTCTTTTGTAGATAATTTTTGGGTGCTACAATTTGTTTGCTCACATTATATTACAGCGGATACCATATTCGGATTGCACTTGTTTTTTACTATTCTATTCCACAACTTTTATTAGCGAGCTAAGTTTTTTGTCGTTTCATAATTTTACAGTGATTATTTACTGGGTAGTTTTTTGTATTGTGGCCGTGCCACCGTGCTAATTGCTTATGATTATGTACATTACATTCATGCCTCCACGCCTAACACACATTCTGCTATCTAAGCTAACCGAAGCACAATCTGCCCCCCAACAGGGTTTTTTTTGGTCCACGAGTGGGTCCAGACTCAAGATCTCTTACAGGACCCGGCAAAAATTAACCTGACCCAAGCCAGACCCATGCCCATAATTAAACATCTAACTACTTGAATCACTCCAGTAAGTTGCCTGGCCGAAAATAATTTCTGATACGTCTGCAATTGACCAAATTTGGCTTAAAATTAAAAAATTTCCCATCTTCCTGGGGGCTGCAGCTCCTAGCCCAAACCCCAAACTTTGTGTCTTATAGTGGTGCGGGAAAAAAAACTCGACGTGTTTTGCGGGAAAAAAACCCTAGTGCTTCCTGGCCGAACCTGACGACATAGGACCTTTTTGAGTATGTAGGTGGAAAGCGCAAAACTTACTTACCACACCAATTTCTGTGCAGTTTTGAGGTCTGTAGCATTTTTTATAAAATTTCAAAATTTTGCATGTTGAAAAATTCCAAAATGACCAAATTTTCCAAATTTTTGACTTGTCATAATTTTTCATAACACCACTTTTGGCCAACGTTGTTTGCACCTTTCAAGAGAGTTACTTTTCCTCTATACTTCTGAAGCTCAAAAACAGTGATAAACGTTGTGGTTTACCTGTGGCAGTTCAAAGTTTGTGCGGGGAAAACCCTATTTTGGTTGGTGACAATTTTTGGCTAAACTCGTTTCTAACATAATAAGTGCAAAAATCTATTTTTAATGCATTTACATACTAAAAAAATCCATATTTGGGCAAAAGTCATTTCTGCCAAAAAGGGTCGATTTTTGAAGATTTATTGTGACTCACATGGGTGTCGGAGAAATGGTTTTTTTAGTCCATACTGCAGCCTAAGAGTTGTAGAACACGATGGAATTGAGTTTATACTCACTGCTAATAGAACAGCCGAAAAAAGTGGTAGGGGTTTTTTTCCCGCATTAGGGTTTTTTTCCCGCATAGTGTTTTTTTCCCGGAGGTTTCGAGTCTTATTACTCAGAAACGTGAGTAGTTAGAATCCATTTTATTAGTGCAACAGTTAGGCGAAAAATGGCCGTTATAACAGCCGCGAGCATTAATGGATCCGATTTATGTGGAGCGCAGGAGGATCCGAAAAGTTGAAAATAGGGTTTTTTTTCCCCGCACCACTACACTATTCCTTGTTGTAGTTTATAGGGTCCTCTGGGCTAACCCAATATACCAATATAACCAGGATAGCTACAGCCGCCCCTGCATTCTGCATGCATGCATGCGCTCTGTAAAATATGACCGTCACGACCTGTCACACCCACTTACGGTACCCCCCACGGAGGGTCGATGGCGTAAAAGGTAGCCATAAAGTGCAAATTTTGCATGCATTTGAAGCGTTATCGCAACTTTTTAGTTGTTATATACTTGTTTTCAACGTTTTCAGGCGAAATTAAGGTGTTTTTACGGGCAGTTTTCAAACTTGTGTATGTACCTGAGACCCTATAGCAAATCTACGTATAGTTCTGACATCAGGGGCCTCCACTTATTTGAATACGTCCCACAGCGTGGAAAAACTACCGCTAACACACTTTTTGGATGATTTATGCGGTGGGTTTTTCCGCCACATGGGTTTTTTCCCCGGCAAGTTTTTTTGGCTTCCGGACGAAAAATGGTAAGAGCGAAATGAAACCGGTTCCAGCCTTTAGAGCAAGGTTAGGCCAAAGATTTTTTTGGTTAGACAGATTTTTTTGGTTTTCCCTGAAAACGTATAGTCTATGAGCTACATGACGAAATATGAAAATGCAGGTTTTTTTCCTTGCCTGCTATACATTTACCTATCTAGTGCACTATCTGACGTGACGTTCTGCTTCTGACGTGATTTGCTTTTAATGTCCCGGCTCGAAAAAAATTCTGATACGTCGCCACTTGACCACTTTTGGCCTAAAAAGTAAAAATTCTTAATTTTTGCTGGGGGCTGGGCCCCCATACCTCTGCAGCTGTGTGGATCAGTGTTCTTACTTTTCAAATTGTGGCGTATATATCTAGGGGGGCTAGGGGGAGCTGCAGCCCCCCTCAGCGGTTTGAGCCCCTCCCATTAGAGGGTAGCAGCCCCCCTCTTGAGCGGCGGTGGCTCACTGCTGAATGTGGCGGCTCACGTTGCTCCGCAACCCCCCTCGACGGTGACGGTGGCTCACCTTGCTCCGCACCCCCCCCCCCCGGTCGCAGCCCTCCCCCCTTTACGAAATCCTGGATACGCCACTGTATTCGATCAGGTTACAATTGCTAAAAGGTTCATCTTATCCCATTGCAAAAAATCAAAAAGTCATCCCATCGGTATATGTATATGCGTATATACATATTACATTACAAATGTCCGCTGACGACTGTATATATTCTTGACCCAGACAGTGCTTAACTGGACCCAATAAGAATTAACCTGACCCAACGTGGACCCAACGTCGATTTTGAATAAAAAACCCTGCCCCCCAACTGAAATGAGGCCCATCCATCCTCAAAAAGGGCTCTACTGCTGTCGTTGTTGTTGTTGTTGTTGCTACTACAGAACTCCAGGGGGGTTCTGGGTGGTGGATTATTTTGAAAAC
>JASANF010012334.1:0-21254 GCA_030248245.1 Trissonchulus sp. WLG1_4 | reverse complement strand
ACTTTTTGAGGTAAAATCTCGTTCCCAGTGGTATTCTGTGGTGCTGAACTCGAATCCGGGGCTTATTTTTGTCACCATGGACGGACCCAGTTGACCCCCACGGGGAACGGTACCAACTTGGGGTCATTTTTTCAAAACATGAAATTTTTCATATTGTCACAGACTTTTTGGCCCCTGAACACGAATCCGGAGTCCACTTTCGTCTAGGATCCTCTTGGACTCAAATATGTCTGGCTACCGTCTTTTCCATACTGCTACTCGCTACACCCTGTATTGGTTGCAGGTATTCTCTCAACACGGGTTTGGTACATATGTTCATTGTACAATTTTTACGGTCGAAAATGTTTCGTTTTTGTGGTAAAACGCGCATTCTAAAGGGTTTTTTAAAATTCTGAATATCCTGATTTTTTGGAGTCCAAACAAGTGAATTTTTAGGTTTTTCTTGCAAATCCAAATGCTCAGTTCGAGCGAATAGGCGCTCATATAACCCCTAATTTATGGACATAAATATATCATTTTTGAAAACATTACCCCCAATATCGTTTCCCAGAGGCCAGGGGGGCATACTTGAGTCCAAGAGGATCCTAGACGAAAGTAGACTCCGGATTCCTGTTCAGGGGTCAAAAAACCTTTAGACATGAAAAATTTTAATTTTTGAAAAAATAACCCCAAGTTGGTACCGTATACCCTTTTTCGAGAGATAATGGTCGCACTCGCAGCATGTCCGCGCGCCACACACGTGTACAGTGTCACACTTGTGATTATGTACTCTTGATTACAGTTAATCAGAAATTTTTTCCGTCAAAGCCACAAAAACCAAAACGAGGACGACCATTGGGTTTAAAAATATTTTACCATGTTCAGTGGTGACTGCTGAGTGGTTGCAAAGCAACAAAAACGTAGGTGGAGAAAGGGCATAGTTTATTCGAAATTCGCATACATTTTCGTTATTAATATATGTATATACGCATGATATCGATCCAGCGAACATTGTTTTAGTGTTCAATGTCAACTTGTTTAATCATTGAGCCGTTTTGTGGTGGCTCCCACGCACAGCTGGTATCTCTACTGTCTTCCACCTATCGCCATTGCACGGTCGTGACGTTGCCCGCTACAAAATGGCACTGGCGGGCACGGGTGTCAGCGTTAGCCCTCAGCCAAATGATACCGCAGATGCCTCACTCTTTCAAGGTACAGAAACAATCATTTCAGCGGTGTCTTAATTGCGTGCACCAAAAATAGCGACAGCATAGTTGCAGGCTCAGCCTGGAGTTGCAAAAAGGGATGGGGTCGACGCTCGAGCCTAATTTTTTTTGCATATTTTTTTGACGAAGTGATTTGCATTGGAAAGTGGCTTTTCATTGCATTGGGGCCAGGGTTGGTAAGTCTCGGGTTTGCAACCGAGACCGAGACCGAGACCAGGCAACCGAGACCACCGAAACGAGACCTACGAGACCGAGACCAGCCCTCGGGGGACCTTTTTTCAAGTTGCAATTTTAAAAATTTGAGATACTTTGAAACGTGAAAAATTGGTAATTAAGTTACAAAAAAGTGACCATTAGGTCAGGTTGTATGAGTGTATGACTTGCGAAGTTGCGAGAAACTTAACATTGTAACGACCGGATGCATGAGAGTAATTGACTGTGGCAATACATAGAATTATTTTTCCGCTATTCTGTCAACTTTTGGTTATTTTTAAAAGTTTCGCACACTTCTTCGCATGCCACAGGGCGTGTTATACTGCATTGCAAACATATATTGGCACCTTGGCACTTGGCAGTCTGACTCGGGTGCCAGCGTGGAATCGTTTGTGCTGGTGCAGTGGTGCTATGTACTATCAAATGTACTGAAGGGGGCATCATCACGGACCAGAAAAGTTTCTACCACTGACATATTCATGTGGAGGGAAGGTTTGATGCTCCAACCACTCCATAGCCCAAAGAGCATTTGAGTGACCTAGGTTTTTTAGATACTTAATGTTTTGACATGCGTTTAAAGGTTGGGGCTCAAGAAATTCAATTAAACTGCAACCCAATTCGCGCTTAGTAAAGTTGTAAGCCCAGAAATCGTTAATTGCAAATCAGCTACGAACTTAGCACTATTTGGTAAATGATGGGCAGTATTTTTACTGTTTAACACATGTATGTTTGCGAGGTTCCACATACATACAAATGCAACATCGCTAATTCAGACAACGCTTTCTAGCTCAAACTTTATTTTAAAAAATCTAGCTTGATATACAAAGTTTGAACTTGAAATTAGCCAAAGTTTGCCGGTGAACTGACATTCTTCTGCAGCAGACAGTTTTTACCATTTCATGCTTGGCATTTTATTTGGAAACTTATATTGTAAAAAAACTTCTACTAAATTTTGGAAAATTTGGAAAACGTCAAGTCTCATCTGAAATACCGAGACCACCCTATGGCAGGTCTCGGTTTTCCTACCGAGACCGAGACCGAGACCGAGACCAGCCTAGTCTCGGGTTTTTTACGAGACCGAGACCAAGACTGTCAACCCTGATTGGGGCATAGTAAACCAACTGTCGTAGTTGCTAATCGTTACATTGGTGTGTCAGCACAGAATAATTCAAAACATTAACATTATTGTTTGTGATGTCGTACGATGGCCCAAAACGGATTTATACTTTACAAAACGTGTAAATCCTTCCATTTTTATTATCGATAGTGTTTGCTTGTAGGTTATCTTTTGCTCCGGTGTTCTGAACCTTTGTGAGTTGCTGTCATTACGCCCTGATCTGCGGCCTTGCAACAAGTACATTTATTTTCATGAAAATCAGTTGGTCTATCCCGTTCGTGGATCTCAGAAAGATCGGGACTTTCAATATGGCTACAATCAGGTGCATTTTCGGACATCAGTTTATTGATGATGAAAGATTAGTGTTTGGGCGCCAGTAGCACTATTGTCATGACCTCGCAAATGCTTAGTTTCCTTAACTTTAGTTTCGGGTCTCTTGAGCCCGATTCACTTGTCCTTTAGCACAAGGACCGATTACAGTCAGCTGCTGTGAACAGCTGACCGAAGCGATTCGGCTAATGTTTTGCATACCATTTGGAAGTGAGCCCGCCTTTCTTCGTGCGAAGAATTGGCTCCTTTAGTCCAGTAGCTTTCTTGAAATTGGTTTAGCACAAAACAGTACGCCCAAAGACAAGGACGAGTAAGAACCGGGTTTTAGTAAGGTTCGTGAGAGCATGCGCTGTGTTCCGCACTGCTTATTTTTGTGCAGATCGCGCAGTATAATGCTACTCAAAAATGACGGTATTTTGATAAAATTTGATTTCATGGCTACCGAAATTAATGTAAAAGCAAATATAACCTTAAAATTGACTATACTACAGTCAGTTTCAAATGAAAATGCCTCTTGGCGCCCGAATTCCGACGCCAGACGCGTCGGATGACATCACCCGACGCGTCGGATACTCGGATGACATCACCTGACGCGTCGGATGACATCACCCGACGCGTCGGATGACATCACCCGACGCGTCGGATGACATCACCCGACGCGTCGGATGACATCACCCGACGCGTCGGATGACGTCATCCGACGCGTCGGAAATTTTGGCGTCGGCCGACGCGTCGGAGGCATTTTCATTTGAAATGGACTGTAGAAGAAAACGACCGAAGGTTGATAGCACTCCCGATAATTGTTATTGGTGTGTTTTTTAGATTCTTTCTTGCCTTGTGGCCAACCACGTGCTGTTTAACTCCCATTACAACTTGAGTTCATTCTTGAGCAAACTGGAACCATTCTTAAATTTGACGCCCCAACCTCGACCTGACACGTCTGTTGTACATTCCACCATTCAGAAAAAATCCACTGTCATTTATTTCCCCATTTGCTTTCCCCCAGCAGACCCTGAGGCGGTACCAAAGCTTTTGTAAGCATATTTATGACTGTTGATTATCATATCAGTTTTAAGCACACATTCACACGTGAATTAATGTTTAAAGCCTAGTTCATATTTGTCCGTAAGCAAGAAGTTTGATCAGCTAGTGCAACAAAATGAATAGCTGGACAGAAGGTATTGAATGATTTTGGAATATCAAGCTGAACTATGTTAACACTGAACACAACTGTATCCAGCCAATCATTTCAGACCTGTAATAATTTAGTAGTTGTAGAACGCCCTGTAAGAAAACCGTATATTGAAAAAAGTTTGCTTCAGAAATTAAGACAGAAATTCGGCAAGTAGTCGTTGAGAATTTTACGTTGAGAACACCAGTTATCAGGGAGAATTTATAGATGTCGAAGTGGCAGGCAGAATTGAGAATGCGTTAGACTGAAGAAATACATAAAGGTCGTTTGTTCGAACATGTATTGTAAGTTCAATTAAACTTAAATATGTTGTTTTTTACAAGCTTGTTTTTTGTAGACAGCCGCGGTGTTCCGAGAGTCTCTGCATCATCTGGCCGCACCGCTGGGAACATGATAAAAACCCTGAGCTATTTTTTGAGCAGCTGTTTCGCTTGTCCGAAGAGGGCTATGATTTTCAGTTAATTGTTTTGGGCGAGAGTACGCAGACTGTACCAGAGACTTTCACTGAAGCTCAGAGTCGACTGAAATCTCATATCATTCACTGGGGATACGCCGAAGATAAAGCGCAGTACTATGCTCTAACTAGAAAGGCTGATTTAGTGGTAGGTTTTGCTGAAACACGAACTTTAGCACTGTGATGTGAGTACAAAATGAGAATAGTATGACACTCTTTCCATTCGTCCGACGTCCACTAAGCAGCGTAGTCGATACATTGTAATTTAGCGACAAAAAGACGAACCAAGCACTTTTTAACCTACTTGACCGCTCACCGACGCAAACGGTTAAGTTTTATTTAATCTTATTGGAAGATTGAATTTGTATTTGTTAATCGATAACAGGTGATGCAATAAAAGGGATATTAATAAAGACGACAAACGTCATGTTTGCCGACACCAATGTGTCGATTCTCATTGATGAATCGACGCATTACGTTGGTAGACGCATTTAGTAGACGCGTACTCACAGCGTTTGGACACCCTACCTATCGGTTTTATTCCATGGTGGTCGTCCCCTGCTTTGCTTAGTTTCACTGGGATAGCTCATAGCTGGCTAATAGAAGAAGGGTTACATACTTTCCTCAGAATTACTTCCTATATAATGGTTGTTTTCGAGCCTCTCTGTCTCTACAGGTTTTTACATCTGAATTGGTTTGCACAAGTTTAGTAACTTAAATTGTGGTCTGTATTATTTTAGGTATCCACGGCGGTGCATGAGTTTTACGGAGTTGCAATGCTTGAGTGTGCTTACGCAGGGTGCTATCCGTTATGCCCGAACAGACTATCTTATCCGGAGATATTTCCCAGAGCCTGCCTTTATAATACCACACCGCAGCTTTATAAACAAATTAGAAACTTTTGTAAACACCCAGACCTCTGTCGCAAAAAGGCCGCTGATTTGAATCTTGATTTTAGCAAATACTCTTGGCAGTGCCTGAAACTGAAATTTGATGCTATTTTCAACACAGAAGAGGCGGAGGAAACTTTATTCAATAGTTGAGGTATGTTTTTTAGGATTTCATTGCAGCTGTCAGTTGTCCTTTACAATGTTATGTATAATATGTGTGTATAAATATTGATTCTTATATGGTCAGTGGGCACTAATATTTCTAGTAAAACATACAGAAATTCTTTCTGACAATGCTAGATTTTAGCATCTCAGTGGTGAATTAAAAAAACAAAGTGGTGGGATCGGGATGAATCATTGTCTATGTACGTTAGGTTGTTGTAGACTTGTAATTGAACGCAGCGATTTTTGAGAAAATTTTGCATTTTAGATTATAATATTTGTTCGATCGTGGGTTTGAAAATTGTTTTATTTTTACCAAAATTTTAATAAGCTCCAAAGCGTAATCAATTTTTTGCTTTTCTATGAAAGTGTTTTAGTATTCCCGAAAAACTTTAGCGAACGCTGAAATGATGGAGACGTTGCTAACGTTGGCATTAAACGGGTTTTTGTTTTGCCAACACTTTACATAGTTCTTGCATCTATACAATATTTGCCATATAACAAATAGCATGTTGCGCGAAAATGTGAAAATCTGGCATCTACCTTAAGGCGGCGCTCCTGAAATGTGGGTTTTGGCTATTATTTTGAAAACGCGCGAAAATAAACATGCATCATAAGAACAAAAGTTGTTCAGAAGTGAATTTCCTTTAATGTGATGTGCATATCACATGAAAAATTTTTTGCAAAATTTTCAGCTTTTTTCAGCAAGAAAAATAGATTTTCACGGAAAATGGCTTCGTAAGCCCGTGCATTCACACGTATGTAATGATTGTGGAATGTGGACGATTGAAAATCACTAGCAGTGGTGTTTTACTTACACAGTTACACATACTTAAAAAGTTTCGGTGTTTTATTAAGTGTGGTGTAAATTTTTTGTGAAACGCAGTATTTATTGTATGAAACCGAAATATAGTGCGAGTGAACACAGACGCCAATTTTCGGCTTGCGATTTTAGAAAATTGACTAAATGAGAAAACTTAAAATTTGGCATATGAATGCAACTCGTTGTCTTCGAGCGGTCGCAAAATTTGATTTTTAACAAAACGATAGTGTTAAACAAAATTCGTAAAAGTGTTTTTCAATATCAGTCATATTCATCAAACATGACGTTTTGCGACCGCTCTATCAAAGCTATTGGTTGTGCAACTGCTATGTAGGTGTGAACAGAAATCGCAAGCCGAAACTACACTCACGTTTGCTCAACAGTGATTGCTAATTTGTATCAATCGACTTCATATTTTGTATTTTGGCATACTTTTCACCAGCTTGCATCTAAAATTGATCTCAGACAGGCGTTTTTTGAATAGTCATAGTCATAGTCACCTTAAAGTCATAGTCACCTTAAATTTGAAATAAGGTATTGAGTTTCGATTTTTTATTTATTCTGGTATGATTGTTAAGTTTTGTCGGGGTCTACAATCTACATTTCGAGTGTAACTCTATAGAAAAGTACAAACTGATATTTACCATTTCACTGAAAGGACAACATAGGGAGAACTCAAGTTTACTCAGTTTCACTTAACCCATTACTGTTGTCAAACATAGATTGCTAATGCTTTACCCAGGGCACCATTTAGTGTTATCATATTGTGTTCCTAATACATGGTCTGCACATGCTTACTGTTATTGAGACACTCCTTCCCTCTACATACGTGCCTGAGATTGCCTTTTAAAACAACAGGCAGATGCTTTTGTTTAAAATGCTTAAATCGCCCTAAGTATTTAAGGGGGGGGTGGAGGGGAATTAGCATTTTTTTAACGGGCGCTCTGCCATTTTGCAGAGGAGAGGTATGTAGTTAAGGAATCGTTTCACTGTCTAGTCTATGTCTGATTTCCACTACTAGGCAGAAATAAGAAATAACACGAAGAAAGATTACATTCCATAAATATCTGATCATTACTATTACCTATGTATAGAAAATCTTAAATATAAAAAATTACGAAAGTCGTAAGCTTTTATTATTATATTGATTGGTAGGTTTTTAATATTTCTCTCTTTTATTTAAGTTTTTTATTTATTTGGTTTTATTTCGTATATCTGTATTGTGGGAACCGGGAATTATTCAATAAGAGTGAGCACATAGACATAATGTACTCGAGTAGTGAGAAAATGCCGATTCTGGGACCTCCCGGTGCCGGTCCCCTGAGGATGTCAATCAAATTTTGATTGACATCTGATAGCTTATCAGATTTGATTGATAAGATATCAATCAAATCTGATTGTTGTGAGGGGGGTTTTTCTTTAATGTTTGCCGCCTTATTTACAAGCCCCCCTTAAAATTTTGAAAATTTTTGAATTTTTACAGCGGAATTCCTTTGAAAACACCGCCTCGTACCCCCCTAAATTTAAATTGTGAAACCGCCTGGGGCATCCTCCCAAGCTAAGCCCCGCCTCTCGTTCTTGGCGGTGCCCGCCTCACACCTAAGCCCCACCTTCCCAGCTAAGCCCCGCCTTCCCCCCACACCCAAGCCCCTCCTTTTCCTAATCAATAAGGCCCGCCTTCCCCCACACCCAAGCCCCTCCCTTTAATCAATGTAATCAAAGCCCTGGAGAGGGCTGGTGGGATAAATACACGCAACCCCCTCGTCTCATAGGTCCTGCTCCTGTCCCCGCTGACCCCCTTCGTCCCACAGCTCCCCCTGCTGATGCTGCTGCTGCTCCCGCTGCTGCTGCTGCTGGTCCCGCTGATGCTGCTGCTGCTGCTCCAACTGCTGGTCCCGCTGATGGTCCCTCTGCTGTCCTGACTGCTGCTTACGGTGGACTGAATGTTCCCAGGGCTGGGCATAGCCACTAGCCCGGGCAAGGCCCTTCTTCCATAGGGCAAAAAATCGTCTCTGCTGGCCGTTTATATACAATGTGTGTTTCCAGAACGAAAGCTAAATTGTGTTTCCAGGACGAAAGCTATGAGCTGTCTGCCCAGCATTGGTGTGTTTTGCGCTATGTTGTAAACAGCCAATCAGGCTGAACTATTGCCTTGTATCACATGTCATGTGATGTGTCTTGTATCACATGTTATGCGCTGAGTTGTAAACAGCCAATCAGCTAGCGATAAAAGCAAAGACTGAACTATCACCTCTCATCAATATAAACAGAAGTTGATGTGTGAATTAAAGTGAAAAGAAAGAGAGAAAAGAAAATGGGAGCCTTTGAATGCCCCAAATGCAGTGCAACATTTTCACGGCGGGACAACATGCAGCGACATGTTAGGCGTCAGCACCCGCCTCCGCCTTTGCCTTCAAACCAGGAAGAACCTGGACCCAGTGTAGGTTTTAGCTTTTTTAAAACTTTAAAAAATTAAAATAATTTTAAATTAGGAGCCATTAAAAATAACATTAATTTTCAAAAACTTAGACTCAAAACGCAGACATGGTGTAACATTCCTGCTATGCGACTCTTGCACAAGTGTCCCCACTTTCCATTCCCTGCGGCTGGGCGATAGGCAATACAACATCACGTTGGCATTGCTCCACCGTTCAACGGTAGCTCACCAAAGCCGGCCCAAAGCTTGGAGGAATGTTACAGCACTTTGTTGCCGTGTGCAGCCATGTCTTGAGCTAGGGTCTCTTGTAACCCTAAGCAAGTTACAAGAGTAGGACTCCAGGGTATCCAGACGGTCTTCGGACCTTTGCACGCTGGTACCTAGCCTACGGCTAACCTCTTGGTATGGAGTCGGCAACCTTCATGATGGTGGTAGTAAGGGAAGAAAACGCGAAGCACTGTGCTCATAAAATGGATTTAGGGGGTGGTTAAGTAGATGAAAGTTTACTACGAACTTTCTAAGGGAGCACACCTCTCGCCATTTGCCACGAACCCATCGTCCATGTCGTAATTAGGGTTAGGTGCTGGCCGTAAACTTAGACTAAAACGAACTTAGGTTTTGCTAGCTTCTAGATTTAGCTGTAGTACACTTATTTCCATAGCAGCACGCAGACTTAGACCTAGTTTTTTTAGTGAAAACAGTCTACAGTAATTTTTCAAAACATATTCAACTTTATTTTTCCTTACATAAACGTAAATACATTTAGTTTTTTTTCGTAAACTCTCACTCAACTTTGATTTTACAGTACAGATAGTTAGTCTACAGTATTTTTTTAATACAAACACTTACAAAATTAGCTTTTGCATAACTTTCACTTTAACGCAAATACATTTACTTTTTTTACCTCTCCATCAACATTGATTTTACAATACAAACACTTAGTCTACAGTAATAGTAAATACTGAACTTTAGATTTTAAGCATAGACACTAACAAAACAGTACTTTTTCTGTGTTGTTCAAGAAGAGTGAAAGAAAAAAAGAGATTAAATAATATTTATTTTATTTTTATTTATTTATGTTAAGTGTTTAGTATTAAATATATAGATGATAAAAAGAAAGAGAAAATAAGGTGAAAAGAATATATTGAAAAAATGATATAATAAAATAAATAGTATTGTAAAATAAGTGCAGTGAGGAGAATAGAGTGGGAAAAACTACGGGAAGTAAAAAAGAAAAGAGAGAAGAAACAGGGTGGAGAGTGGAGAATGGGAAGATAGAAAAATGAACAGCTCACGCATGGCACAGGGAAGCAAAAAGAAAAAAGAAGGGGCTTATAAGTATAGGGGTGATAGTGTGTTGAAGCGTAGGGTAGCGCTGGAAGGAAGGAGAGAGGGGAGAGAGGAAGTCACTAGAGATATAACGAAGAGAAAGAAGAAAATTAGAACAATTATAGAAGGAAATTAGGAAAAAAAGAGATAAGATCTGAAATGGATATAGGGTTAGTGGGAGAAGGAATTGATAAGCGATGCGGCGAGATATGTGTAAATAAGAATGAAAAAGAAGGAAAAAAAAAGGGAAAAGAGAGAAAAATCAACAATAGGCGTCAAGAGTAGCAGAACGAGGAAGGACGGTGAAGTAGACTTTGAAGGGTATTGTGGAAAGATGGGTGAAAGAGAGAGAGAAAGAAAAAAGTGAAAGAGAGAGAAGGAAAGAGTTCAAAAGAGGGGGAAAGTGGGAGAGCAAAGAAGATGGAGATAGAGAGAGAGGATGGACAAGACAATCAAAAAGATATAGTCTGTGAAAGAAAGAAAGAAAAAAAAACGCAGAAGAAAAAAAGGGAAGCGGAGAGGAAGGGAAGAGGAGATAGGGTACAAGGGAGCGGCGAGCGAAAAAGACGCCGAAATGTAAAAAAAAAAAAATAGGTTGGTGGGGGGGGGGGGGGGGGAGAGAGAGGGGGGAGCAAGGGGGGGGGGGGAAACGAGAAAAAAAAAACGATGCCAACTACGAGGAAGAGGAGGAGAAGAAAAAAGAGGCGCCGGAAAGAAAACGGCATGTTGGGGGGGGGGGGGAAAAATGAACGGGAAAGGTGTGGGGGGTAAGCGGGGTGAGCTAAGTGAAAATGGGCTGCGGGAAGGAGGGGAGGTCAAGGAAGATCTTTCCGAAAAAGCGAAAAGCCTCGACGGCGTGCGCCTCAACAGCCTCAGGGTGAAAACCCCTTCGTAGATGAAGAGGCTGAGGCCGATGACGATGATGAAGATGACGAAGGGGACCCCAGTGATGGGAGCTGGAAAATTCGCTTTGTCGATAGCTTCCAATTTTTAACCAGCTCACTGGAAGCACTCGTCGATAATTTGGCCAAGGAGGGACTTGGAAAGTTCCATGCAATGGCCAATGAGTTTAACAACGAACAGTTGAAGCTGCTGGTACGAAAAGGGGTCTACCCCTACGATTATATGGACAGCTGGGCACGGTTTGAAGAAACCCAGCTCCCCACGAAACAAGACTTTTGGAATCAGCTTAACGAAGCTGATATTACCGATTCTGACTATGCCCATGCTCAAAAGGTTTGGAACGCCTTTAGCATTCAGAATTTGGGCGATTATCACGACCTTTATCTGAAAACTGACATTCTATTGCTAGCAGACGTATTCGAAAGCTTCCGCGGCTTTTGTCTGCAGTATTACAGTCTGGACCCAGCCCATTATTACACGCTGCCATCATTTGGGTGGGACGCCTGCCTAAAACTGACCGATGTCTGGCTGGAGTTGTTACAAGACCCAGACATGTATTTATTTTTCGAGAATGGCATTCGCGGGGGTATTTCTATGATTTCCCACCGCTACGCGAAAGCCAACAACCCCCAGGTCCCCGACTATGATCCAAACGCCCCCAATTCGTGGATCATGTATATGGACGCCAACAACTTGTACGGGTGGAGTATGGTGCAGTCTCTACCCGTCAAGGACTTTGAGTGGCTGAGCGAAGAACAATTCAGCAAAATTGACTGGAAATACCAGCTGGAGGACCAATACAAGGGCTATGTCCTCGAAGTAGATCTGGAATATCCCCAAGAACTTCACGACACCCACAATTCCTATCCCCTTGCCCCCGAACGCTTGCAAATTTCCGGTGATATGCTGTCTCCCTACGCCCAAGCCCTTTGCGAAGACCTCGGCTGCACCCCTTCCAAGGTCGAGAAGCTGGTCCCCAACTTGCGGCCCAAGTCCCACTACATTGTCCATTACCGCAACCTGCGACTCTATTTGCGGCTGGGCATGAAACTAACGCGCGTGCACCGTGTGCTCCGATTTACACAACGCGCGTGGATGAAGCCGTACATTAAATTCAACACGGAAATGCGCAAAAATGCCAAGAGCGATTTCGAGAAAGATTTGTTCAAATTGTTAAATAATGCTGTGTTTGGTAAAACCATGGAAAATGTGCGTGCATACCAGTCTATACAGCTTGTCACTGAGCAGCGCAAGTTTCGTAAACTGGTCGCCAAACCTCGGTATAACCGCTCGGTTATATTTTCCGAGGATTTGGTGGCTGTGTCTATGAAGCGTGTCTCTGTTCAGCTGTGCAAGCCTGTATACATTGGCTTTTCTGTTCTTGATTTGTCGAAACATTTGATGTATGATTTTCATTATAAATTTATTGTTCCCAAGTATGGTGAAAATGCCAAATTGCTGTTCACTGACACCGATAGTTTGTGCTATCATATTTCTACAGATAATGTGTATGCTGATATGTCTTCCAATGCTCAACTGTTTGACACGTCGGACTATCCGCAGAGTCACCCCCTATTTTCCATCCAAAACAAAAAGGTTTTGGGGAAAATGAAGGATGAAACTGCTGGTACTCCGATCAGCGAATTTTGTGGCCTGCGTGCCAAAATGTACAGTTTTGTATGCAATGGTGTAGATAAGAAGCGTGCCAAGGGCATTAAGAAATCTGTTGTAAAGAAATGTATTTCTCATGCTGATTATGTGAATACTTTGTTTGATCGTACGTCTATGTATCATAATATGAATTTGATTCGTAGTAACCTGCATCAATTGTATAGTGTGCATTTGAATAAGACAAGTTTGTCCTGTTATGATGATAAACGGTATTTGTTGGATGACGGGGTCTCCAGCTATGCCTATGGCCACTACAAAATCTAAATTTCTAACCCTTTTCAACAGGTTTTAAAGTCAACTTATATAAATTTTCATAAATTGTGGCTAAATTTGCTGCTAAAGTATATTTTTTATAAAAATTTAATTGGTTCAATAAGAAAATTTAAAGGATCTGGCCAGTATTTGTGTATTGTGAATTGTATTGTACAAACGATTTTAAACTGACCAAAAAAATAATAAATAAAAAATGAAGAAAATAAAAAAAATAAAAAAAAGAAAAAAGAAAAAAAAAGAAAAAAGGCAAAACATGTAAGCCTAAAAAGGTCAGTATTTTATTATGTATTGTGTATGTATGTGATGTATGCCGTTTGTAATTTAATTGTATTGGGATCATGTTTACAGTAAGAAAAATTAACTTACCATTGCGGCTTTATGAAATTAACATATACTTCGCTGCTAAAACTTAAGTACATTCCTTTTAAAAAATTCATCACTTTGTACTATTTTATTCAAAATTCAATTTTTATAACTTTGCAGAAAGGTCAGGGTTTTATTATGTACTGTGTATGTATAAATGTGGTGGGATTATGTCTACAGTAAGAATCATAAAATTTATCAATGACGTTTTATGAAATTAACAATATCTTACTGTTTCATAGTCTCAGGGTTTAGATTCAATTTTTTGAATATCCAAATTCACCCAAAAAAATTTTCAAATTTTGTTATAATTTTCAAGTTAATAGAGTAAATGATTGTCTAAGACATGGTTTTTCCTTTCAGTAATTTTACTGTTTCATAATCGTTGATTTTTGTTAATATTTTTATTTTCTTTATTCAAAACTCAATTTTTATATCTTTTGAAATCATAAAAATTGAAACTAAACCTCGTCATGCTAGCCTTGGCATCTGATGAGTCCCTTTGGCAAGGACGAAACGAGAAAAGTTTAAACGAAACCTGCTTTAGTTATGCTTCACCTGAGCATGTACCTTAGATAAGTTAGCAAGGCTTAAAGTAAGTAATAGCGTAGTTGGCTGACTATAACAGGGATTCTGTAGTATTTGTATATTAGTCATAATATATAAATCCCTGTCTTAGCCACTCAACTATGCTATTTTGGTTTTTATTTTTGGTCAGCTGACAAAATTAATATAAAGCCAAACTTTACCGTAAATTTTAAATTTAAAAATGGATATTGAGTGTTACGCTCAAGAGTCAAGGCAAGCTAAAATTGTCAGTAGCTGCCATTTTATAGCCTTGTACGTGTTAAGTGGTATTTTGCTACTGCTTTGTGTGATTTTACTGATCCTCAGCGCTCAGAATAACCCCATTAAAAATCAGAAAGAAGAAGTATTACCTTTTTCTCCTACAACTATTGAATTTTTGCCTACTGGCGAAATAGGAATAGTACAAGGTACTACCCGCATAGTATATTCTCTGGAAAAGTTTACAAAAATTCAGCAGTTTTTAGAAAACTGTTTTCAAATGAAGAGTGCATGTAATGTTACAGAAGGTAGTGACTTTCTGTGTCCTTTTAAGGCTAATCAAAATAGTTTTCAGCTATGCCTGGCTGATGACCAACAAGTAGCGTTTGGTATTGTTGGTCCATTGTACCTAACACGAGAAGATTTAATGCAAATGTACGAAATTTAATAAAAACAGTTAGGTTTTCAATAGTAGCATAATAGTATGGCTGCTTTAAGTAATTTTCAGTTTAGACCCGAAGTGCAAGGTCAATTGATTGACCTGAAAAAACGGTATGCATTAGACCAAGACATAAACATAGGTGATTTAGGTGTCATTCCAACACCATTTTTAAAACTACAGCATCCTTTTACATGTATTGTGGCAGCACCTACTAAAGCGGGTAAAACCACATTTGTTTCAAAATTTGTAAATTTTGCTGATCAACTGGTAGCACCTCCTCCTGAACAAATTATTTGGTGTTACACTGAATGGCAACCTGCGTACGAGTCTTTACCAAACGTAGATTTTCACGAAGGCTTGCCTGATGTCGATTCTTTGAAGGCTACTAAGCACATACCAAAACTGCTAGTTTTGGACGATTTAATGACTGAAATTGGTAAAAGTAACAAGTTAGTGGAACTTTTCACTCGTGGATGTCACCACTGGTCTTGTAGCGTTATTCATATAACACAAAATATATTTTTTGATAAACAGCGTACAAGCAGAATCAATAGTCAGTACATTGTACTGATGAAAAATCCCGCAGACAAACTTACTCCTATAAATTTAGCTAAACAAATGTTTCCTACAAAAGTGAAAGGTTTTGTGGAAGCTTTTGAACATGCAACTGCACGGCCACATGGATACTTGTTTATTGATTTGGACCAAAATACGCCAGAGGATTTCAGGTTACGCACAAATATTTTTCCAAATGAGCTAAATGGGGTGTACAGGTTGAAAAACTAATAAAAGCGCATTTTAAAAACTCAAAAGTAAAACTATGGCTAAACGGTTTGAGCAAAATATTGATTTTTTGCGCGTATTGTGCAAGTGCAACCACAATCAGCGCAATGCAATCATTTCTACCGCACGTAATGATTTAATAAAAACCATATGTGACTGTGTAGAAAATGTTTTGTCGGGTAATATAGAGCTTTCACCTGCAGAAAAGAAGAAACTGAAGCGATATAAGGCAGTTTTGAGAGAACTTAGGAGTAAAACTCCGTTGAAAAATAAAAGAAAGAAAATTTTGCAAAACGGTGGATTTTTGCCAGCACTATTAGCACCATTAATTGGAATTGTTGGTGGGTTAGTTTCAGACTTAATACTTCGAAAGTAATGGAGTACTCTGTGTTGGTAAGACCAGAATTTTTCCTAGAGCACCAAGATGCTCTAGAGCAAGATATAAAGAAAATTAGCAAGCAAAAGAATCTTCCTTCTGACGTTAAACTAGCTTTGTACAGACAAGAAAATTATAGAAAACGGATGTTGAAAAATAAGCCTCAAGAGTACAAAATTAAGACAGATAAGCAGGTACAGCCTACGCTACTTAGCGATCCAATTATTGATTCACTACCAAAAACACTTAAAGACACGGGTCGCCAATTAGTTGATCACATTCGTAAAATATCAGAGCTCAAAATTAATGAAAAGGGTGAGATTGAGTACCAAGGACAGGTTATTGAGGGTTCACGTATTCACGACTTGATTCATGATTTTGTACGCTACCGGCCCAGTAAGAGCCCCGCTACAGGGTGGCAGCTGTTTGCTAAGGCGTTAAAAGATAGCAATGTTCCCCGTGAACTAGTAGGGAACCAGGCTCGGTGGCAATATATGCGTCGACTTCAGTCCACCAAGCCAGTTGAAACAAAATCAGATATAGTGACTACTCCAACAAGACCCCTTTCTGATTCACTACAGCGTTTATCTGCATTACGTAAAAGATTACAAGACGGATCAGGAGTTGAGACAGCATTAAAAACTCTGAAATGGAAAGCATCTTAGCTAAACTGTACTATGATCCGGCCAGTAGCGTATCCTTTTCGGGTGTGCAAAAGTTATATTCTGCAGCTAAAGAGCATGGAATTTCTATAAATCAAGTAAAAAATTGGTTAAAAAATCAATATACATATACTCTACACAAACCAGTACGACGAAAATATGAGAAAAGTAGGTATTTTGTTACAGAAATAGATGGTTTATGGCAAATTGATTTAGCAGATATGACAAATATAGCTAAACATAATGAAAATTATAAATTTCTTTTGACTTGTGTAGATGCATTTTCAAAATTTGCGTGGGTTATCCCTGTTAAGAGTAAAAGTGGGATAGATATTACTAACGCTTTTAAAACAATTTTAGAATCAAATAGATTACCCAAAAAATTGCAGTCTGACAAGGGGAAAGAGTTTTTGAATAAAACTTTTCAAAATTTGTTGGAAAATCACCATATTAAATTTTTCACATGCAATAACCCTGATATCAAGTGTAGTCTTGTAGAAAGATTTAATAGAACTATAAAGACAAAAATATGGAAGTACTTTACCAAGAATAGAACGTACAAATACATAGACATTTTGCCAGATTTAGTCAATGGATACAATAACTCCAAGCACAGAAGTATTGGGATGACCCCAATTGAAGCTTCACGTCAAGAAAACCATCATATTGTGTACAGAAACCTTTACGGTGATATGAAACTGAAGGGAACACCAAAATTTTCTGTTGATGATTTAGTTAGAATTAGTAAAACTAAGGGGGTTTTCGAAAAAGGATACTTACCAAACTGGTCAGAGGAGCTTTTTAAAATTGTAAAAGCAACACGTATGCATCCCCCGATGTATCACTTGGAAGATTTACAAGGTGAAGCTGTAACTGGTCGTTTTTACGAGCCTGAACTACAATTAGTTACTGCCCCAGAATCCTACTGGGTAGAAAAAGTAATAAAAACTAGAAAACGACAAGGTAAAAAGCAATATTTCGTTAAATGGTTAGGTTATCCTGACAAATTTAATAGCTGGATCTCAGAAGATGATGGATTTTTACCTTCATCTACCCAGTAATACACATGATTACATAGATAATCGCTTAAGTAAATTTAGGGTAAAACTACCTCATAGAATTGACTTGGATGGTGAATGGGAAGTGGCTCTTGTAGAACTTATTTATCCTGTTACATGGAACAATGTTGGTACAGAATCCGATGCTACAATTGCAGTGAAATTTACTGACACCACCAAAGTTAAGACTGTACCAGAAAAAAACTACGAAAATATTGAGGATCTATGTGATGGCCTGAACAAAACACTTTTGTACATAAAAAATAACCGTCAAGAAACTGCTCCTGCGAAATTTCGATATGATGAGTTTAGAAATAGAGTATGTTTCAGAGTAAAAGAGGATGCATCTCATTTGGAAGTACCCAACTTTTCATATGTCAAACTGTCTGATCGTTTAGCCTACATATTAGGTTTTGACACTACAGTGTTAACATCACAAGATCAACCTACTGAGCAAGAACCTATTGAAATGTGGGGAGTACAGCGCACATTGCCATTAGAACATTTACCGTACAGAGTAGAAGACCTTGTAGCTAAAAATTCCCCTGACTTAAAAGCTGGCTTTTACTCAATGTTTGTATACTGTGATATTGTAGCACCACAAATCGTGGGTAATGTGACAGCTCCATTATTACGTGTTGTAGATGTCGAAGGAAAGCACAGTAGTATTGTCACAAAAATATACGATAATCCCCATTATGTGCCTATACTTAAGAAAGAATTTGATAACGTAGAAATCAATATAAGTAGTGACGCGGGTAAGCTAGTGAAATTTGACTATGGTAAAGTATTCGCAAAACTACATGTACGTCAAAAATGAGGCTGGCATATAGACCAGAAACTGTAGATACGTGGGAGCGTAGCCTTCTACAAGTTGGTGGTGGTGTATATGCAGGAACACCTTACCAGCGTGGTGCAGGAATAGGTAGCTTCTTACGTGGTCTATTTAGGACAATTTGGCCTGCTGTTAAAAGTGTAGGAGCTGTAGTTGGTAGGGAGGCATTACATTCTGCACGTGACGTTGCAGGTGACTATTTACATGGTGAAAACGTAAAACAATCAATAAAAAGGCGTGGCAAAGAAGCTATTGGTAGATCTTTAACTAAAGCTGGTGAAAGACTTCAAAACGGTGAAGGTATTGGTACAAGACCAAGACGAAAAAGCATAAAAGGGGTAAAACACAAAGGCAAAAAGTACAGAAAACCAGATATTTATGATGGCTAAGCAAGTAGACGCAAGTTCTCTGCCAGGATTCAAAAATGAATTAGACCTGTTTTCTGCTCCACCTACACAAGTGGCGGTAGAAAAAGGATACTGGGCAGAATATTACACACAAAATCCTGTTACAAATTTAGGACCTTACCGCATTTCTATCCCAAAAGATACGTTTATGCTAGATTTAAACAAAAATTACTTGTACATCAAATTGAGAATTACGCACAACGCTGCTAACGTTGGCTTACCCACACTAGAAAATGGCGATGTAGATACAAGCAAAGTTAACGTTTCAACAATAAATTTACTGGGTAAAACATTCATTGAAAGAGTCATTGTGAAACTTTCCGATAAAGAAATTTACAATTCAGGTCCACTTTATGCCTACCAGGCATATCTCGAAACTTTACTTAATTATGGGTGGGATGCTAAAAACTCTCATTTACAACTAGCAATGTTTTATAAAGATATTGCGGGAAAATTTGAGAATTTGTCCGCAAAACCTTTACTACTGAGAGGTCGTCCTTTCGTTGACGGTAACAGTGTAGAGTTGTTAGCACCACTACACTGTGACTTATTTAAGCAAGAGCGCTATATGCTTAGCGATTGTGAACTTAGTATAGAAATTCATCGTAATAGTAATAAGTTTTGTTTATTAAGTGATGGGACAGAATTTTCTCTTGGTGTTGATGCTATGAAATGGTATGTGTGGAAAGTAAAACCACAGGAATCACTCAGTTTGGCCATTGAAAACATTTTAAAAACAAAAACTGCCAAGTATCCTATCAGACGAATCAAAATGGTTACTCGACATTTAGTTCCGGGGTCCCAAACAATTGTGGAAAATTCAATTTTTAATGGTCAGTTACCTCGCCGAATTATTATGGCTATAGTGAATGCTGAAGCTTACAATGGTAACTTTGCTAAAAACCCACTAAAGTTTGAAAATATCAATGTGCAGGAAATCGCCATCAAGTATGGAGATGATTATTTTCCGAAATATCCTCTAAGATTCGAATGGGGTGATTATAACTATAGTTTCCCATACATGTATCTGTATGAAACAAACGACATGGCTAACGCCAATATGGGTTGTGACATTACATACAACGAATTTCGTAGTGGGTACACCGTATTTATGTTTGATTTGACTGCGGATAATGTAGATAGTGGGGCAATGCAACTTATACGTGAAGGTGACTTGTCTTTGCATATGTTGTTAAAAACACCCCTAAGTCCTGGGGAATTCCCACACGGTGTGGAAATTGTAATATATGGAGAGTTTGATAATATGATTGCATTAGATCAGAACAGAACTCCATTCTTCGATTATGCAATATGAATACTCTGGAAATTGAGCGGACTTTGCAAAAGGATCCTTGTGTACGTAAAAGTTTTCTTGGTGTGTTTGCTAGCGATCAGTTACCTACAATACATGTTCGCCCTGCTTGTTTTGTAGCAAATACTGACCCGTCTAGTGGACCAGGGCAGCACTGGGTAGCTTTTTACATTGACAAGTACCTAGAGTACTTTGACAGTTATGGTTTAGAGCCATTTCCAGTTTTTCAAAACTATATTACAAATCTTGATGTGATTTTAAAATGTAATAGACTTTGTTTGCAAGATGTGAATACTATAGTTTGTGGTGAATATTGTATATATTTTTTGTATAAGAGGTCTCGTGGCTTAAGCTTAGAATGCATTACACAAAATTTGGCTAAACGCCCCTCGAAAAATGACTCTATTGTTAAAAGGTTTGTTGAAAAGCTAAAAGTAAAAACTCCATCGCGAGGGCAATCATGTGAATGTAGAGAAATAAAATGATTTGTGAATATAATGTAGATATTTTGATGTTGTTGGCTTAAAGATGCATTGCATGCAATGCAAAATTTGGGTATTTAAGACGGAAAATTTTCCTAAAATTCAGTTTGTTCATTTTACATCAACCATGAAGGTCGTCAATATAGTTGTTGTTGGAAAGTTTGCTTGCAATACGGATCCATCTAAAATCAAAGATGCTGTGTACAATCCAGCAAAATTCAGTGGTGCAAAATTACCATTTGGTGGACTTAAATTTTTAATTTTCAAACGAGGAAGTTTTGTGTGTTTGGGTGGCAAACAAGTGGAACAATCTATGTCATGTATTGAGCAACTTTCAAAGCACCTGAATACAACTGTGAAGTCATCGCGCGTGGTGAATATGGTTGTGTCATCATCACTCGGTTATGCTGTCCATCTGGAACAGCTGTATAAGCAACTCGACGAATTTAAGCCAATTTTGGAACCTGAAATTTTCAATGGAATTACGTGGAAATGTTTTGAAGGGACCATCCGTCTTTTTCACAACGGAAAATTTTTTATCACTGGAATTACTGACATTGACACTGCGGAAATTATCCACGATTATGTGGTCAGCGTGTGTCTGAAGTGTAAAAAGGAATAAACGTCCATATAAAGGGTTCTGAATTTGATCATCAATGTTTGATATTTTGAAAATGACTTCCTATTGTTCTACTAGTGACGGACAGCTGTTGGTCCTGTTTTATACTGGCTGGTCCCCCTTCAGCAAT